>WBNH01002479.1:29466-250078 GCA_013401255.1 Urocolius indicus | reverse complement strand
GGTTTTTTTTCACTAAGGTTGGAGGAAGGATAACTTTGAATTCACAGAAATTTGTCCTGAACAGCTGATGAAGGGTTATGAAGTTCTGTCAGCAGGATGTATTTTGGGTGTCAGGAGGATGGAGCCAGGCTGTTCTCAGTGATGGCTAATGATAGTACAAAGGGCAACTGGTACAAGCTGGAGCAGAAGAGTTTCCAAAGAAATAGAAGGAAAAACTTCTTCCCTGTTGAGGTGAAGGAGCACTGGCAGGGGNTAGCTATCATCATTATTTTTAATGACAATCTAACCACAAAAATGGTAAAATGCAAACTCTCTTTCTCTTGCCATTTATGATTTTAATCAGATCTATTTCCCAGATAAGAATATAATCTTATTAAAGTAAGAATTTATATTACATCAATCTGTAAATCTGCCAACATTCAATAAACTCTAACTTGTTTTTCTTGCTGCTTAATTGGAAGGTTAATAAAGACTTCTTTTCATAGCACAGAAAAACCTCCAGTGTCTGAAAAATCTCTGTAAGGAATAACTTCACCTGTCACTCCTGGGTCACATGGTCAGCCTGTTCTTGAAGATTGTCTAAGTCAGAAGCAAAGATATGGACCCTGAATAGTCCAGGGGGTTAGTTACCATTCTTCCATTAGAAAGTGTTTCCAATGTATAGCCTGAGTTTCTTACTGAAATTTAAGCCAAGTGTTTCTGACTTTTATCCATGTGTAGAATAGGGATCAGATTATTCTTCTGTTTTTCTTGGATTCCTCCCCAAGCCCACCATAGTATTTCCTCAATATTTATATTATTAGGCCCGTAGTGATTATCATTGGTGTGTTACAGCATGTCTCACTTGGATCACATCCTCTGTGATTACTGTCACAAAGTGAATACAGTATAGTGGAAAGATTGTCTCACATTCCTGGGCAGCTATCCTTGCTTTTGTCCCACTAACTCCTCTTTTAATTTTGTTAAGATTCACTTTCAACTCACAGTCCTCCATAATATCTTGACCATCTGCTGTATTACTGGTAGCCCGTTTTTATCACCTTACATTTATGTTATGAATTATTTCTGTCTAGAGATCATCTAGTCCAAACCCCTTGCAGAAGCAAGTTCACCTAGATCAGGTCACACAGGAACATGTCCAGGCGGGTCTTGATGACCTCCAAGGAAGAAGCCTCCACACCCTCCCTGGACAGCCAGGACCAGGGCTCCCTCACTGAAACACTGACAGAGTTTTGTCTTATATTTAAATGGAATGTTTTGTGTTCCAGCTTCATCCCATCACCCCTTCTTCTGTTGCTAGCTACTATGGAAAAAAGGGCTGCCCCAACCTTCTGGCACCCACCGTTTAGCTATTTGTAAATATTAATAAGATTCCTCCTCAATCTCCTCTTTTCTAGACTAAACAGCCCCAAGTCTATAATAGAACCATTAATTGTATAGCTGTAGCTACCTCAGGAAAAACACAGTAGAGGCATGATTTCTGTATCATCCATTGATAAAATCACTTTTAGGAAAATATAAATATCTGATTTACAAAGGAGTTAATGAAAGAGCAGAGCCTTAATAAGGTTCCAATAAAAATCATTATACAGAGAAGAATCTGTAGCTAAAGTGCTTAACAGTTCAAAACTTGTAAGTAAATTGTTATTCTGTTCCTCTGTTTTTCTGCCATTTGTTCCTGTGCTGTGTGCCAGCTTAGAAAGTGATGGAATGGCTTGTCAGGTTACTACAAATGCTGTTCACTTCATCATTAGTCACATAAACAACACGATGTGTGTTCTTCAGAAATTCACTGTTCCAAAACAATCTGGGCTGTTTAATAAAAGAGATTAACAACTGTTAAACTACAGTAGCTGAAAAAAAATCACAACAGCTTTCTGTATTCCAACAAATATAAAGCTCACAATTTATCAATGACATGTAGAAAGAAATATATGGAAAAGAATACATTTGGATCCCTTAAACCCAGGCCAAACAAAAATCTCCCTTTAGTGTAATGGTTTGGTTTCTGTTACTCTCCCATCCCTACCCCCACCTTCCCTCAGCCATGGGAAACTGAACTACTATTGCCTTGTATGAGGATAAACCAGTAAATATGGTCCTCACCGTGCTTTGATAAGCATGTCCTCCATCATTTCAAGCATCTCACAGCATGTCTGTCTCCTTTAACCACTCGTTTATTCCTTAAGTGCAGAATCAGTGCAGACACACATTAGCTTAGCCTAGCTCATGAAGTTAGGACTTGATCAGCTTTTCACACCTATCTGTGTCTGAGCTTGCTGCATTCCAAAAACACTGTATTTTACTGCTTTTATGAATTCCCCTTTCTCTGTTACAGCAGCATGGCAGTCCAGCATGACACTTTCAGGAGTGTCACTGCCTGTCCAAGCACAGCTTTCAGATCTGCCCTATACATCGAGCTGCTCAACGAGAAACAGTTACTTCCCATCACATAAATCGAATGTCGAGGGCTGTTATGGCATCCCACAAAAGGCAGCCACTTCTACTCCTTTCAGGAGCCTCTGTCCAGGCTGTTATCCTCCAGAACTACTTCTCACTGCTGGGGATTGCAATGTTCCCTGGAACACTGGGGGAAGTGTAGTAGGCTGCATTGAAAAAGATGGCTAAGTCTAGACTCATAGGTTGTGAAAGATTATTGCAGGTGCACAGAAGTTATTTCATATTATATTATAATTTACACTGTACCATTGTTTTTGATACATGGAAGTTGAATTAAATGCTAGAGCTGCTTTTTTTCTTGCTGGCAGAGGTCACATTGACAGCACAGCCATCCAGTCTATCAATCACTTCTCTCAGTTTTCTATCACCTGCAAACTTGGGGACTCTTTTATCCACATTCCCCTGCATCATTTGCTTGCCAGTCTAGTCCAGCACTTCCACGGTGGATTCAGGGTTACTATCTCCCTCCCTCATCATTTCTAGTTTAAAGCTCTCCTTGCAGAGTTGGTCAGCATGTTGATAAATATGAAGGTTTTGTCCAGTTGCTCAGGTAGATCCTGTCTCTTCCTAGCAGTTCTTGATTCCTAATGAGAGCCCCCTGGTCACAAAAGCTGAACCCTTGTGACACCAGCTGGGTGTCACATAGATGTAGAATTCAGCAAGTTTAATTAGAAGGCGGGGGGAGGAACATACAATAACCCAATGATCTTTAATACTAACAGAATAATTTGTGGTTCTGCCATCATTGCACCAAACTGATAAAAAGAACAGAGGATAAAATATTTGTGATTTCAGTAATACGGTTTTTTCCCCCCTCATTATTTTAATACAAAAAAAATGCTAAATAAAAATCAAGAAAAACATGTTGAGATATAAAGTGTTTTCATTGAAAATGAGTGATTTATAGAAATAAAAATGAAACATTTAGGCATATTAGAGGTATTAGAGGTACCTTGGCATTAGATATTGCCATGAGATTATCTAGTAGGTCTAAATGAAAAGAGATTCTGGACAGAAATCATTTTAGAAAGGTATATTATAAATACACCAAATCAAGAATCTCATTCCTGTAGGAACCATTTCAATAGTTTAAGACTACTTGTTATAATGGTTTACATATTTCTCTTCCTCTCCCTTTCCTTCTGTATGTGTCTGATGATATCTTCTCTCATTGTCGCCTCTACATTATGTTCTTTCTCTCATTAGATTTTTTTCCCTTCAGATTTCCTCTTCCACGTTTCTTCTTTTATCTAGTTGTCTCAGACTGATGGTTTCTCCTCAGTTATTCCACTCACTCTTCATTAGTTAAAGGTATCTTTCAATACTGGTGTACCTCTTGGCTGAACATTGCTTTCTTCTTCCTTTTCTTGCTATTTTTTTTTTTTCTAAAATAGAGCTTTTTGGTAACCTCCAGAAAACCAATATTTCTCATTTTTCTGAATCAATCCATCAGCTCTTTCCTGGAAAGAAGTATTCACTGCCTTTCTGTTAAGTTACTTTCACTCTTGCTCTTTGGGGGAAATGGAAAAATTAGGGAATCATAGAATGACAGAATGACAGGGTTGGAAGGGACCTCTAGAGATCATCAAATCCAACCCTGCAGAAACAGGTTCACCTAGATCAGGTCGCATAGGAACATGTCGATTCCTAGATCACTATAGACTGTGTGAAGCCACAGAGTTCTCACAGGGAGATAAAAGGTTTCTCAAACTTCCACTAATGAAAACAATTCCTACCTGAAAATTCAACTCACTGTCTAATCAACTTTCTTTCAGAAGCACTGATAAATTGTCATCTTTGAAGGGTGTTATTCTCACAGTAAGTTCACTTTGGGATGTGTTTTAAGGTTGCAGTATTATCTGGGAGAAACAATAATAGAATCATAGAATAGTAGAGTTGGAAGNACTCTATATATACTACTATATATATGTGTATATATATAAATACTACTACTATATATAATAACACTACTATATAATAATACTGGTTAAAAGAATGTGTTTTCTTTCATGTGTTCTTTAGCCACATCTGACTGGCACAGACCCCACAAATATTGACTATAAAATTCTCTGTAAATCCTTCAGAAATTCTAAAGCCAGAAAGTATTTAAAAAGGAAGTAAACAAAATATTTAATTCAGAAATACATCATGAGGACAATCTCCCGAATTAGAATCTGAAATAACACCCTGCTGGTAAGGCTCTAGTTATCTGTGGTCTTTTCTGGGAGGATGTTTGCATACATGAAGTTTCCTCAAGCAAGAAAACAAGAAGACCTCATCTACCCACTTGGCACAAGAAGAGTGGTTCAAAGTCAAGAAAACAGTTGCAACCTGTGTTACTGTGAATGCCTTTTCTGCCTCCCAGCTGTACATATCTTTATGAGAGATGCTATGGAGCACAAAAGCAGTTGCCATGGAAGTTTAAATTATTTGTATGGATCTCTTTTTTTTGTTTGTTTGTTTTTGGTTTTTTTTTTCCCCTATCAGCTTAGCTGTAAATTAAGCTGTAAAGAGCTCCTTTCTACGAACTTGCATTGGAAACTTGTGAGGCTTGCTGATGTATGGCCTCGTTTGACCAGCCTGCCTCTGTCTGCCTCCAGAGAGTAGAAAGTATGAGAGCAAAACCCAAGGAGCTGTGGACTTCCCCTCTTACAGAAAGGACATTTTTCAGGTAAGATAAATTTTCCTATATTGCCCTATAAATCATAAGAAACGAAACTTGGTGGTTTTATTCCTGGAAATATTTGTAAATCAGTTATTTTAACTATTCAACCAGCTCTGCTGACTACTCAGTTTCCTGATACAGCCATACCCTTAGGAAATTACAGGATACTGACCCAGTTTACACAGATGAAGTTAATTAATTCAAATACAATTCAAACAGGATAGTGGTACATGTCTGCCAAATAAATCTTAACCAACTACCTTTCCAGCCCCTCCCTCACAAACCCCTAGTCCCCATCCCACTTCAGCCTGGAAAACAAGCTTTCCTGTTCATTATTTATTTTCTGTGGCTCACCAAGCCTACATTTGGTATCCCACCCCAAACAGAAATCCATTCAAACGTTAACAATAGATCACATTGGTTCTTAGTCTGCAGCAAGACTGAAAGTGGAGAGGTTGAGGGTTACAGTATCCCCCCAGGGTTAAAAAAAAATAGGACAAAAAAACCCAACCCAACAACGAAAAAAGATAAAGTCATATTCCTTTTTGATTAAAATGAACTTAAGCTGCCTGGGACTAGGCATCAAAAAATACTGCTTTTTCCTACTCACTTAGGGCCCCCAGGATCTCCTGCCTGTGCAGTTAACTCTATGCAGTTCCCAGTTTCAATGGAGACTTTCTTGACGAGGCAGAGCAATAGCTGCAGGACCTGTAACTGGCTTCTTAGTGTTCCTCCTTTCAATGGCTTTCTCTTTCCCTGCATGACCAAGGACATTTCTTCTCACCTTCTTCTTCCCCACCTGAGTGGCTTAAGATTCCCTGATCCATTCAGAAGAAAACCCATGACTGAAATCTTGAGTAGCACTATGCACACCTAAGGTTTTTGTCTCAGACAGGTTTCAGATGCATTCTGCAGCTAGGTACAAATGAGATACTAGCACACTCAAGGATCATACACTCAGTGGTTTGCAGTTGCTTTGTACTGAATATTTCAAGTGATGTGAAATTCCAGTGCAGATGCTCAGGTTTTCTATTTAAACAGTTAACCAAGGTAAATTTCAGAGAGAAGGAATAGGCGGGTCGTAAATAGCTCTGCAGGATGAGAACTGCCTGTACACCATCCACAGGTGAGTTTTACTTTAAAGGAAATAAGGCCAGTCAACTGCCTGGAAATAAAAACACACATTTCTTGTTTATCACAAGTGAGATCATAATTGGAGTTTGGGTATGGCCAGAACTGGGTTTCGTCACTGAGAAAAAGTTCTGGTAGATTCCATTGCAGCCCATGCAGAAATTATAACAACGATAATAATAATGCATTTTACTAGGCTGTCATCTGCTAAAATATCACACACTTTTACAAACTAGAAGGCTGTTAACATAATCACCTTAAGGATTCTATTCTAGGGATAAAGCCTGAATAAGAAGGTGAAGCTAATCAGGCTAATTACTGTGAACTCAATATAGTTTTCTGTTTGTCTTAGGATAAAAATGAACACAAAAAACCAACCTCTATGGATTTCACAAGAAAGGTTGATGACCAAGAAGCTTGTTTTGAAGAAATTAACTTGTATTTGTTAACAAGTGTTTTTATTTAGAAGTGATCTTATTTATTAACAAACCTGCTAAACTGTAGCTCCTTAAAGGGCACTTGAGAGTATGAAGGGATTCCCTGTTAAGGATGTTATTAATCCTTTGAAGATTTGGTAGTTTAGCTCCTAAGAGACTGTAAAATATAAAACTATTTACAGCCTGCATTGGGCACCCAATTAGTATTTAACTTGAGTTGCATGTTTCTTGTCTTCTACATGACATCATACAAACACACTGCACGATAGGTTTCTACTTCTGAATGAGACTTAAACTCTGATCTTACTTTTAGTGCAATATATCAGTGACTGCTCTTGTTTAAAAATTCCACAACGGAGCAGTTTTACCTATTATTACAGAAGATCAGATTTATTGACCCAGAGGTCACATTCTTGTACTCCCAAAGTTGACGTCCATGGCAAATGCTAAAACTTTGGGGTATCTGACAATGCTTTACAATGCATTCCATGTCTGGAATGGTTTATCTTCTTTACAATCTACTTTTTATTAGGGTTTTTTTTATGGTAGCTCTGTCTCTATAGTATTATTGGCATTAACATTCAGCTACATGAACATCAACTTAGGATAAGATAATGTATAAACTGATGATCGTAAAAAACTGAATCCCCGCAAAGCCTCTGTTTGTGTTTCACAGTGTGTTAGTACCTTATTATTTACTCTTGCTGATGGTGAAGAAGCAACAATATATGTCATTTTTACCAATACAAAGAGAATGGAAAAAGCTTATCTTCCTCAAGATTCAGACCTGTTTACCTGTAAATTGCCAGATGATATGGCTTTTCTGTGTGGGAATCTCTAGTGGAGGAAAGATTCTCAGTCTTTTTGTTAAGGCCATGGTACATCGAGTGCGGCATGAATACAATCATGGATTCATAGAAGCATAGAAACATAGAAGCATAAAATCATAGAATGGTAGGGTTGGAAGGGACCTTTAGAGATCATCTAGTCCAACACCCCTGTAGAAGCAAGTTCACCTAGATCAGGTGGCATAGGAATGAGTCCAAATGGGTCTTCAAGACCTCCATGGCAGGAGACTCCACAACCCCTCTGGGCAGCCTGTTCCACTGCTCCTTCACCCTTACAGTAAAATAGCTTTTTCTTATATTCAAGTGGAACTTTTTTTGTTGCAGATTCATCCCATTACCTCTTGTCCTGTTGCTAGCTATTATATCAAAAAGGGATGTCCCAACCTCCTGACATCCACCCCTTAGATATTTGTAAATGTTAAAGAGATCCCCCCTCAGTCTCCTCTTCTCCAGACTAAACAGCCCCAGGTCCCGCAGCCTTTCCTCATCAGGAAGATATTCCAGTCCCCTGATCATCTTGATGGCCCTGTGCTGGCCTCTCTCCAGCAGTTCCCTGTCCCTCTTGAGCTGGGAAGCCCAGAACTGGACACAGGACTCCAGATGAGGCCTCAGCAGGGCAGAGTAGTATCTCCTACTTTCGAAAAGTTCCCTACAGTCAAGGGTCTCATTACCAAACAGTGTCTTTGCTGTAGTTAGGAAAGTTCAGCTGTGAGCCAGCAGATGGTTACAAGGTTCCCTTTGCCAACATGTTGAACCAGAAAGTCAAAATGTCATTGTATAGCTGAACAGGTAGTATTCACAATGAGAACATAGAATCATAGAATGGTAAAGGTTGGGAGGGACCTTTAGAGATCTGAAGGAGGTGTAGTAAAAGGACGTCAGAAGCAAATATACAAAGGAAGCAAAGAAGCGTGAGATAGCAACAGGGGTGAATATTCAGCCATGGCAACAGTAGTAAAAATTATAACAAATAAATTATCAACTGAAACAGAGAAAAAAAGTATTCCATTTTGTCCTAGATAAAAGAAGAAAAAAAGGGACAGGCACTCTGCCTTGTGAAGTATGGCTTCATAAAATAACGTCAGAGTAACTGTACCAAGAAAACAAACTAGACTTTACATATCTAAGTTGACTGTGCTGTTATTTAGACGGCTAAGGAAAAATGCACATTATATGGGAACTCTGCAGGAAGGACACAGCTCATCAGCAGAAGCTGAGGACAGGCTGAGGAAAAAAAAATGAAGACTTGTCTTTAATTAGAAAATGGACTTGAGAGATCGTTAGAACCATGAGCCCTGAAGAAACTGTGCCCTGGATGTTAAGATGGAAACGTCTGTTTTACAAGTGTAGCTGCTGTACTCTTAGCACTTTCAAGTTACTATTTTGGCCTATCTCAGTTGTGCTTGTTGGAATCTGTTCTGGTTAGGTCCTATGTAGTCTGAGCTGCAAGTAAAATGACTTTACCAGTTTTCCTTGGTTTATGATCCAGCAGCTACAAAACTTTTGAAGAAGACTGACAATTGAAGCCCCTGAGCAACTTTATGATGTTGTTCTGACATTCCTGGGTGGTTTTGTTAGTTTTGACATTCAAGACAAGGGTAACGGCTTTCAGGATTTCGATTTACTTTTGATTTAACAGTTTTGAGTCCCAAGCAAAGTAAAATGTACTCTTTTTACCAAAACAATTTGACCTTCTTTCAGAAATCAAAATAATCCAAAGAATATAGATGGATGAAGGCTGTGTTTCCATTTACACTCAGACAGATAAAGCTGCTGAAGTTTGGCAAATTAATAGCTAAAAAGCAGTAGTGGGAGCCAAAAGGAATGACTATGCAGGAAACAATATTAGGACTTCTACATTTTGCAAGGCTCTGGACATGAGCTCAGAGTAACCCCTGGTATTAGTACAGGCAGGAGGATGAAGGGATTGAAAGCAACCCTGAGGAGAAGAATTTGGGGATGCTGATGGATGAAAAGCTGGATATGAGCCATAAATGTGCACTCACAGCTCTGAAAGCCAATCATATCCTGGACTGCAACTGAAAAAGAATGGCTAACAGATTGAGGGAGGTGATTCTACACCTCTGTTCCTCTGTCATTAGACCCCCACCTGCAATCCTGTGTGTTCAGCCCTGGAGCCCTCACCACAGGAAAGACTCAGACCTGTTGGAGTGGGTCCAGGGGAAGGTGACAAAAATGATCAGAGGGATTAAACACTTCTTGTATAAGGAGGAACTAAGAAAGTTGGGGTTGTTCAGCCTGGAGAAGACCTCACAGTTCTTAAAAGAGGTTTATAAGAAAGATAGGGAGAGACATTTTAGTGGGCCTGTAGTGACAGAAAAAGGGCTAATGTTTTTAAATTGAATGAGTGTGGTTTCAAGTTGGATATAAGGAAGACATTTTTTTTCAGTGAGGATTGTGAAACACTGGAATAAGTTACACAAAGGAGTGGTGGATGCTCCATCCCTGGAAATATTCAAGATCAGGTTGGACAGGGCTCTGAGCAACCTGGTTTAGTTGAAGATGCCCCTGTTAATTGCAGGGATATTGGACTAGATGATCTTTAAGGGTTCCTCCCAACCCAAACTATTCTGTGATTCTATGAAATTTTGCTTAGTCTGGTGAGTATTTCACAAGATACCATAATGTGAGAAAAGTGATTCACATATGCACATTTATATACCTGTATTTCTGCTCCTAAATGATCACAAGTTTCTATTACAAGGGGCTATAAGTTCCAAGTGTTGATGAAATTTTTGTCCTTTTCAAATCCCATGCCAAACCTGTCCATTAAGCTTACACAAGATCAGCAACATTAGACAGGAGGCTGCTCTGAGATCAGTCCTGTCTCACAGAGTCCACCCATCTGGGTCCATCCCCTCCCTCTAAATTGCAAACTTGTTAGGATGGGACTGTGGCTTTTGTTCTGTGGTTGCACATTTCTTTTCCTCAAGCTTGCCTGGGACTGTGAGCACAAAAGTAACACTAATAAAAGTAATGAAAAGTGAAATGCTGCTGCTGTGTGTCCTCCTAAGGGGAGAGCACATATTTTAGCAAGTGACGTCAACTAATCTCCTGTTTTCATAAGACAGTTATTCTTTTGATGCACCTGGAAATTAGCCCGTGACTCCCACTGATGAGGGAACCCACTTAGCTAATTCTCTGGCAAAGTGGGTCATTGGAGTGTTTCATTCTTCTTTGGAAAAATGAGCTCTGACTTACTGTGCTCCAGAGTGCTCCATATCAGAAGTGGGCTGTCTGCTAAGAGAGGTGCTGCCCTCTCGGTGCTGCTTCGTGTTCCAGCTGTCAGTAACCCTGGGTGAAAGTCCCCCGGGGACCAGTCAGAGAGCAGAAGAGATGGAGAAGAAAGGAGGTGAGCTGTAGCATGGACAGTGGAGGTATCAATGGGCACAGAGGCCCCAAAGTTAATAGCTGAAATTGATTGTGCACAAATAAAGTCAAGAAAACAATGCTGGCTGATATCCCTGGGGATTTCTCTTTTTGGCATCAAATAAAGACTAATGAGGAGCACTGATAGTGTTGTGCTGCATATACCTAGGGGAGAATTTCCCTTCAAGATTTATATAGTGCCAGAGACTGAACCGTCTTTCAGTTACACTCTTAAATCCTTTACACTTTAGTATAAATATGTTTGTGTTGTATTTTTATACTTACACAAGTATAATCACATCTGTAGAAACACAAAATGAAGGGGTTGTTATTCGTGCATTGATAACTGAAACACCTTTAACCCATGTTTGTCTTTGCAATATGTGTAGCAAAGGCTAGAGAAGGGAAGCAGATCACATTGCTCATTAACAGACTTTTTGCCTCCTCACCCTATATTTATCCTTAGTGATGCTGCTCTCAGACTCATCAGGACGTATACAATTCTGGGCAGAGCTGTGCCCATTTCCTTGGCTTGCAGCCCAAATGCTGTTGGGAGAAGGTTTTACCAACCATGCACACCACGTTAAGAAGAAATCAAGGGCTATCTCCCTCTTCTTTGAATTGCAAGTTTATTTTGCCAAGAGATGGTCTCCAAATTCTTCAGCAGGTGGGAAGATGATAAATGCATTTCATTGCTTGAGAGAATATGCTGCTGGCTCTTTTAGGGGGAAAGAAAGTCTGCATCTCTTCAAACTGACTGCCATGGTTTCAGTTTTTGACTGTGGCTATTCTCAAAGCATTCAAAAAGTCATTTGTTGGTGAAAGTTAATAAATAATCCCAAGTAATTCTGGGGGTGAAAGAAGCTGTTGGGTAGCACAAGCAAAGCGAAAAAGCCAAGATTATTTTAATTAATTCTCTACTTCCTCTGTCAAATACCAACAGATGAATGAAAATAACATACACTGTTGATACAGCAGATCTTACAGAGCACAAAGTGCAGATTCATTGCAAGGAGAAAAAACCACAGTGCTACTCTTCCAGCGTTTTTTATTTGTTTGTTTTAAAGAACAGACCAGTTTTCTCACGCTGATTTTAGTGTTCTCAAATGTACTGACTTGCACCACCTCAAGCTAAACTGAACCAGAGGAGAATGACTATGTAACAAAAAAATAGCAGCCCACCTATTAACTCATCCCTGCTGGGCCACTAGATTGGGAAAGAAATTTCCACAGCAAGAGCTGTCTCATTAAATCCAACTGGCCATGGGGGAGACTGATGAATCCGTTTTCCCTCCATAAAAATCCATCTTTGGTTAAAATGTTGACTGTTAGCTGAGATCCACGCATTCCCTGTTGCAACTCCAGGTTCGCCTGGCTCCCTAGGAAGTCCCTAGATTGTTTCCAGCTCCTGAAGCTGAGTGATTTACCTACTGCAGAGTGGCAGCTTGGGAGCTCTGAAGCTGTCTGAGACCAGGAGAGGGATTTCAGGTGGTGTATGCTGTGTCTGAGCTAGAGGCTAGATGGAGAATGCCATCAGTAGCTGGCATTGCACAGGGCTTCCTCAGCCCTGTGATAATGAGTAGGCCTGTGACTCGTGAGCTGGAGATGTGGAAGCCTCCTGTTTTTGTGGGTTCTGCAAGGTGGATAGTTCAGGCACTCTGAGAAGTAAGAGGAAAAGCTGTTTGTAGAAGAAAGAAGAAAAAAGTGATAGATTTCCTAGAGTCCTCCGGTAATTTCTTTGCTAAAAACCCAATCTGTTCAGATCTACTCATCTCTAATTTTAATTAGTACATTTTGAAACTTTACCAACAGTGAAAAAAAAATTGCATTAGTGGATTGGGCTTCAGAATGGGAGTTTACCCCTCATTTCCAGCCAGGTTCACAGAACCTTGGAAAATAATGTGGACTTGTCAGCAGGAGAAGGGAGGTGATCATTCCCCTGTACTTGGCTTTGGGGAGGCTGCACTTCAAATCCTGTGTCCAGTTTTGGGCCCCTCTCTACAAGAAGGACACTGAGGTGCTGGAGAGGATCCAGAGGCAGCTGCCAAGCTGGGAAAGGATTTGGAGCATGTCTCNCTGGGACAGAGGCTGCACTCCATGAGCTTCAAGGGCTCTTCCAGCTGAAACCATTCTGTGATTCTATCACTACTTCACTCTTCTCTAAGAAAAAGAATATACAGATTCCCATAAATATTGAAAAATAAGCCATAGAATCATAGAATGGTTTAAGCTGCAAGAGCCCTTGAAGCTCATGGAGTGCAGCCTCTGTCCCAGCCCTATCAACCACCAGACCATTGCCCTCAGTGCAGCATCCACTAGAATGTCCCAGGATAAGGAAAATTCTTCATTCTTCACATACTATCTTTAGGAATGGTGTGATACTACCTATCATTGTAGAAAAGCTACCCATTACTCCTGATTTCTAGATGCAGCAAAGAGGCATAGAAGGCAGGACAGAAAGGATTGATGCTAGTAAGTAAGTACTTGCAGATGTGAGTAGTTTTTACAAAAACAAGCTAATTTTATTCTTATTTTAACTGGATTCAAGTTCCTGGGGAAAGTTCTTTGCCTTCATTTCAATGGTACCAAAAATGCCCAAAGAGCCTTCATAACATTCTAAAAAATATCTGCTGTATAATGTCTTGAGGTGACGTGCTGAGGCTTTGAACTTCTACTCAGCATTCGTCAAAGATAAAAGTTTTGAATTTTGTATCTTGGTTTTCACTTTTATTAAGAATAAACCTATTTTCTACACTAGATATCTTTTCCAATATGGAAGGAAAAAAAGTTGGAGTATTTCACAGCCACTGGATGTCATTGTTGTTCTTTTAAACTACAAAAAGAAAATAAAGGAAAGGAAAAGTAGAAGCCAGTTCAAAGATTGGGACTTGAGAAGAAACATCTTCTGGCTTTTCCCACATTTTGTATTTTAAAATAGCATTTAAATTATATTTACATAAATGCCACAATGATAATGCTAATGCGTTCCATGAAGCCAGATGAGGGACACAGAGATTTTGTAACAGCAGCCTAGCTGCTTTTCTCTTTGCTAGTTCATCAGAGACTGCAAATCTCAGCGTAGCTGGTTAATAGAAAGTGATGATCCGGATTCCATAGTCACTGTATACAAACAGCTCATATTTTTAGGTGTAGGCTTCATCATTTTTTTGCATGACTCATTCAATTCCCCTTGTGAAAGGCTGTGTATTGAATCCCCTTAACAGAATGCAGTTGTCTCAAAATGAAGTACTAATAAAAGTCAGTAGCAGCTACCAGGAGATAAATCCAGCCCCTTGTTCACCTCTGAGAGTCATTCTGCAAGTAGGTGTCAGAGCTGATGGAGAGGAAGAGATGCAGCTGTGCTGTGTATGAAAGCAAAGGAATGATGACATTGCCACTGACTGTAGATAGGCTGCAAAAGCTAAATCCCTTGCTGAACAAAACTGTTCCTCCTTTTCTCTTGTAAGCACCCAGGTAAGCCATGGACCAAGGTGAGATTTCATTTGTGGGGCTCTGCAGCTGCACAATGGCCTATGAGAGGTTTCTTAGTGCTTCCCTACAGCCCTTACAACCTCCTTGCTGTACATCTGCCCAGCACCTGGCCCGGAACTTGGGAGGGTTCTTAATTTCATTCTATGTGCACACTTATTACCCTCACAAGAAAGTAAGACTGAACTACACTCTGTGTACTGTGGGTGGGTTGAACACAGCTGTGCAGCAGACCACTTGTTCTCTTTCTACTCTGTGAGAATGATGTTGTTTAAAGTATCCAGTCATCTTTTGCCATCAAGTGATTTGGGAACAAAACTCTATCAATAAGCAACAAAGGAGGGCAAACAGATTTTGCTTTACCTTCTCTGGAAGTCACCCCATTTACCTTGAGCATTAGCATTGCTCTGAACTATTGCCTGAGGCCAGCACACTCTGCTGCAGTGATATCATGAGCATTTCATGTCAGGAGAAATCTAGAGAAATTAAACAATGATGTCACTGGAAAAGAAGCAGCAGAGATCTAGCTTGTCAACTGGAGACAGGCTTATTATTAATGGATGGGCTGCCTTCCTCACCTCTGCAGCTGAAATGCATGCTGGAGGCTCTCTGGGGAGAAGGAAGGAAGTGCAGCTAACCTGTCTTCATACAGCTACAGGGTAACATTTGGATTGGAATATGGTGGTACTGTAACTGGAAGACAAAGACTGCAGCTCTATGTGCAGTTGTAACAGCTCTGGTGCCAGAGGACTTCTGCACTTCTGCTTTTTCCCTTTTAAAGACTGCAAAGTTAGCAAAGGAGCTGTGAGCGCTTGTCTCTGCACTGTATATGCTTAGTTAGGTTGCAGCAAAAGATCTGATTTGGCTTTGGGTAGAAATAACTACATTATCTTCAGCCTTTTGAAATATTAATAGTAGCACAGATGTGGCAGCAAGGGTAGGCTTTGGTCAGCTCTTTTAGTCTACTGCTATTGTACAGCACAAATACCACTTCTGAAGTTGCAAGAAGCTCTGAAATGCTTCTTCAGGACAGGATGGTTCTCCATCATCCCCAGATTATGACTGTTCTCTGATGGCACATCATATTGCTGGGACTCAGTCGTCAAAGTCAGTCCAATGTGCATCTGGGCTTGAGGAACTGAGGCAGAAATAGTCCATCTGGATTCTGTTGCATGCCCCAGATATCTGCAAGTTTGCAGATATCTTCTTTTGGTCTGGTCTTTGTCTCTGGAGTTGGGTGTCTTTGAGGATTTGGGACCAAGATTTTATGCCCAGTTCATCTGCAGCTGCTAGAATACTGACAGAAAATTTTGAGTCTTCTGGGTTGGATGTTGTGAGTAAAAAGTGTTTCTGTAAGAACTAAAGCACAGAAGAGATTTCCCAGGGTTGGAAACAGCAGTTTATCATCACCAAATTTTAACAAGGACGGACAAACAAGATGTTTGCATCAGAATAACTGATACTCTAGTAACTGATGATACTGATTAAGTGCTTAACCCAATCTAATGTGCAGTTGACATGAGCTGAACACCCTCCATCACCCATGGATAGGTTTAGGACTCAGGCTGGACTCAGAACAGCAGCCTCCACCTTGGTGCTCCTTGTCCCAAAGAAGGAGACAGATTGCCTAACCATCTACTTAAAAATGGATGCTCTGAGCTCACCTGTTCACCCTCTGTCTCCGTTTCTCTTGCTTTGACAGACCTGAGCTTTGTTATCTTTCCCCCTCTCTCTCGTCTTTGGTGGGCCTTGGGTTCATTCTGAGGCATAATGGGAAAAATGAGATCTCGGAAACTTTTGTGGGACAGGAAAACCACTTCCTACCCAGTTCTATTTCTGCTTCTAAAATTCTGTTTGGTGGTAGTTTCAGTGAACTCATTCTTCCTTTGTGTGCCATATGATCCACAGTTGTTTTCTAAATCACCAAAAGCCATTGACAGGCTGTGTGGTTTTGATTTAGGACAAAGATGTTCTTTTTTAAAAAAAAATCATTAATTCAAAATACAGGAGAAGAAGAAGAAAAAAAAATCCTTATTTATCTTATTCTTTACCTTCCAAAAATTGTATGAGAGCAAAAAGTACTTAGAGCCATGCAATTTATGGACTTAAAAGATTAAACAAACTGTGTTTGTCTCAAATCAAATAGGTGGCATGGAACTGAAATGAGATGCCTAATGTACATATGGATGCACAGACACATAATACATCTGAACCATGTAGAAACATTTCAGTAGCTTTCAAGGAGAAACAGATCTGCAGGTATGTGGAAAGAAAAACTACCTATATATGTCTACATAATTCAAAAATCGAGATTATTTACTTGTTCCAATGTTCTGTAAAAGGAACAGAGAACTGCACACTTATATTTTGTATTAATTTTGAACTTTACAAGTTTTACCTGTTCTTTCAATATCTATCTAAGTTCCCCCTAGATGTCAGATTACATTTTTTTCGTCAAGAACACAGGATACCACATTGCTAAAATACCCACAAGTTTACAGGGCAAAAGAAGGAGGAAGATGAAATGCTAAAAGCACTTATTGAATAAATAGTATTTTCCTCCAGGCCAAATGACATCATCCAGCAATATGAGGCAGGGAAAACACAGATCAGATCTTCAGACAGAGCTCTGTTTTCTTCGGGTACAACAAAGCAATTTTGCATTTGGCTGCAATGACGATCAGAATTTAGGAAACCTCAGGATGCTGTGTGTTTGTTTGCTGACTTGAAAGCTCATTCATAAATATAACAGTGTGAACTCCTGGATACTCAACTGCCGCTAGTAGCTAATGGGGAGCTGACCATCAGTCACTGCCTCTTTATACAACTATTTGGAGATGGAGAGAAAGGATTGCTGCCACTGTAGAGTTCATCAAGGAAACAAGAGGAAAAAGGAAATTCAGCAGCAGACAGCCTAAGACATCCCCTTGTGCTCTGATTACCTGTTGACAATGGTTTCTCTGGCATTACTGGTAGTTTCCAGCCATGTATGCTTGGAATATTTGATTACTAGTATAATAATCATCTCACCTTACTATAGCTTGGACTTTCCTAGCCAGAAGATTTTGATTATTGCTGCTTTTTCAATTATTGTTAATAAGAAAGTAGATTGGGAAAAGATACCAGGGGATAATCTACTTCATCCTTATGCCACATATACAAAGACTGTGTACAGGGAACAGTTCTTTCCTCTTTGCACCTAATTTTTATGTTTCTGTGTATCATAGAATGGTAGGGTTGGAAGGGACCTTTAGAGATCATCTAGTCCAACCCCCCTGCAGAAACAGGTCCACCTAGATCAGGGCACACAGGAATGTGTTCAGGCAGGTCTTGAAGACCTCCAAGGAAGGAGCCTCCACAACCCCTCTGGGCAGCCTGAGCCAGGGCTCCCTCACCCTGACAATAAAGAAGTTTTTTCTTGTGTTCAAGTAGACCTTCCTGTGTTCCAGCCCATTACCCCTTGTTCTGGCACTACAGTAAAAAGACTCACTCTATCCTCTTAACAACTGCCCTTTAGGTATTTTAGCATTTATAAGATTGTCTCTCAGTCTTCTCCAGGCTAAACATCCACAGGTCTTGCAGCCTTTCTTCATATAAGAGTTGTTCCTGTCCCCTCATTATCTTTGTAGCCCTCCACTGGACTCTCCAGAAGTTCCTTGTCCCTCTTGAACTGCAGAGCCCAGAACTGGACACTGCACTCCAGATGTGGCCTTAAGAGAGCAGTAGGCACAAGCTTCTGTAGCCTGTCCAGCCCTGGATATTTATTGGCTCAAATTATTTATCACCTAAGACCTGATTGGACATTTTCCTATGCAACTTGATCTAGGTGGGACCTGCTTTAGCGGGGGAGTTGGACTAGATGATCTCTAAAGGTCCCTTCTAACCTTCTAATATTCTATGATTGTACATGACTGGGTTCCCCTTGGATGCTGTAGTAGCATTTGAGCATGCCAGCTGGTCTATATATTCCTTAAAATGAATATCCTTAGGGTGGATGAGACATTAGGTAGAGACGAGACCCTTAGGATGGATGAGAGAGGTAGCCAGACAGAAGCAGCAGTAGCAGAAAGTGTGCAGTTTGCACATGACACTCTCTGTACACTTTCATGTGATGCCTATCTTTTTCCTCAACATCACAGCATTGTAGACTCACATTTGGCTGGTTACCTGTTATAATCCCAAGGTGCTTTTCAACCGAACTGTTGCATAGCCTGTTGTTCCTCAGTCAGTTCATGCAGTTGATTATTGCTGTATAAGTGAAAAAGTTTGCATTTGAGTTGCATCTGGTTTGTCTTTTTCTTTTTTCTTTCCCTAACCATTTCCTCAGTTTGTTCATCTTGAGTTTTATTCCTGTCTTTCTGTGTAACTCACCATGTACGCAACTGTAATAAGCATGTTTTTATTTTATCATCCACAGCATTGGCAAATATACCTCTAAAACATTCTTCTGGGTTGATAGTAAAACATTGATAAATGAACTTCTAATACCATCTTTACATCCACTCAATGAATCTGTAGTGCAGCCCATGTTTCCAAAGCCTGCTCACATGGAATCACTGAGGAGAAGTGAGTTGTTAGGAAGGTGAAGTGTGGTGAGGATGAAGGTGGTGGTGGTGGGTTTATGCACATATTCCTGTTCTAACTAAATCAAACTGCGATGATGATGAGCTTTGGTTTTGAACCAGGAGATTTTATTAACCTCTCTCATTTTTGCAGTAAACCTGGTGTGTGTTCCTAAACCCTTTTTTGGATTGATACTCCAGATTTTATTGGATTCCTCTCTCCCTTTGCCTCACATCCTCTGGCTGACGCTTATGTGGGAATTGCCAGTCAGTTCAGACAGTTCTCAGTTGAGGCCTCTCGTTTCTGCTAGACTACAGCCTTTTCAAACCACTTACAATATTATGTGGGTGTCTTATTACCTGAATGCTTAAAGCATCAAGTTCAAAGTTTGTGTCTTCACCTTCAAGAACAAAAAATCAGAAACTATCTATCTGCCAGATTTTTATGCAAGAGCTACTAAACCAGAACTATTCCTGCTTTATGAGCTTTCAGCCAGACATATCTTTGATTCTGTGAAGGTGTGGGGTGACTTTGTGAAAGACTTTTTCATAACTCATTCAATCCAGCGCCTCTTCTCATCCTGCAACTTTTATGTTTGAAAGTCGAGTGACCAGATCGTATACAGAGGGTCCAAACAGCTTAAAGCAGAGTTAGTTTAAAAGATATATGGAATATCACTGCACACACACACACACACACACACACACAGAGACACACACAGAGTGGCTGTTTTCCCCAGAGACACACATATACAAAATGCTGTGATCTAATTCTGCACTTCTCACCATGAGATAGCCAGTTATTCTTCAGTGAGAAATGGATAGAAACACGCAATTGCCCTCCATACACATGGAAAAGAATCCAGACTGTCCAGGAAGACATTATTTCCTGGTAAAATACTCTGTGTGGTTTGGTAATGTATAGAAAAAAAGACTTCAAAAAGCCAGATGGTTCTCCCTGTTATTTTAATGCTATTGTTTAATGAGTGGCCCAAGAAATGCATTTAAGTGAGTGAATAAAATCCAGTTGTTTCATCATTGTGTTATCTTAAAGCAAAAAAAAACACAAACAAATAAAAGCATACCAGTAATGAAATATTTTCCCTGTAAGAACTTTGGTAGAGTAGCAGTGCCAAATTCTGCAGTGATGTAAAGTGGATGGATGCAAAGCAGATGTAACTTCATATGCTGATTGCAATTGAAAGCTTTTAAAATTTGCCTGGAACATATTTATGCCTTGAGATGCATGGAGAAGTGGAGTTCAACTGAAGTTTAAGGAGTATTATAATTCCCCTCCACCAAATCTCTTTCTGTGTCACTGATCTCCTCAAAGGTAGGGTTTTGGTGTCAGGTTTCTTTAAAGCTCTCTTCTTCTTCTTCTTCTAAATGCAGTATAAGCAGGTATTTAATGTCTTTGCCTATCAGTGAATCACTCAGAATATCTCTCAGTATTCATAACCTGTTTATCTGTTTGCTAGTTCTGTCAGGCTCATACCTGATAAATATCTCATAGATCTATAACTATTGGCTGACGATGAATATTTATTTGAGACGAGTTAAAACCAAATTTAAGCCAATTATAGTGCCCATTGATTAAATTTTTATCTTAGTTGATGAACTTTACTACCTGTGACAACATGAACTATTAATTTAGTAAACATAGTTAAACCTATTAAGAGGTTTAGACACTAAAGGGGGAGCTGATGAGACTTTGAATGCTGAAGCTGAAGGCTGTGATGCTCCAGGTTCACTAACTCTCTTCAACTCCAGGGAGACTGTAGTGACTAACTTTTCATCAATGACATTTCCACATCTCTACAAATGCACAAATGAACAACCCCATGCACCAGCACAGGCTGGGGTAGACCTGCTGGAGAGCAGCTCTGCAGAGAGAGACCTGGGAGTCCTGATTGATAAGAAACTAACCATGAGCCCGCAATGTATCTAGCAACAGGACAAGGGGTAATGGGATGAAGCTGGAACACAGAAAGTTCCACTTGAATGTAAGAAAAAACTATTTCAGTGTTAGGTGAGTCAGCCCTGGCCCAGGCTGCCCAGGGAGGGTGTGGAGTCTCCTTCCTTGGAGGTCTTCAAGACTTCTCTGGACATGTTCCATTGCCACCTGATCTAGGTGAACCTGCTTCTGCAGGAGGTGTGAACTGGGTGATCTCTGAAGGTCCCTTCCAATCCTACCATGCTGTGATTCTATGATTCTTCTGCATGTGCTCTAAACTATTGGTGCTAGGGGACAGAGCAGCTCCCTGCCTACATATCCCTGAGACATTAAACTCCAGACATAAACTGAAGGGTTCTTTCACCTTCTGCCCTCTTCACCTCTTGTCAGTCTGGCTTAATCAATAGCCAGAAGCCATACCAACTCAAATCATTGAACTTGGAGGGATTCCAGACTGCAAATTTACATATACCTGAGCAACTTCAGCTTTTGAGATTGACAGTATTCCCAATGCCTCCCTCTTATCTCTAATGGCATCCTTATTTTTCTCATTCATCAGTACTTTATGTTATGGATTCCATTTGAAACTTTCTCTTTCCATAGGCACTTAAACATCAGCCTAAGGGGTTTTACTGATGAACAGAACAATAAATATTGGCTGTGGTGAAAATCAGCATTTTAGTGCTGAAGTCTTGGAAAAAGAACTCCAAATCCTGCAGATAGATGTACCCCAATGAATCTCACATGAGTGGGACTGATGTTGGTTTCTGATGCAGGGCTGCAGTTTCAAGGGAGATCCCATTACAGGATATAGTTTCCATCTCAGCTAGACACAAACAAAAGATATGTAATACTAAATATCCTAAATCACAGTTAATTTGCAATTACAGGTTGAGTAAATGACCTTGGTGTTGTAACTGTGCTGAGTGGTCTTGGAACTCAGAAGTCCATCTGGATTTCACATACAGACCTGGTGCCTCTATGAATGCTCAATGGTATCTAATATCATCATGAATAGTATCCCATGATGATCACTTGGTGATGAGAAGTAAAACTATTTAATATTTTGGCTATAAAACAACTCCCCTCTTAGGTTAAACTACAACATTATTTTGTCTTCGAGTGCATTTTATCTAGAATATATATATTTAATATGATACCAGAACTAGTTGCCAGGGGAAGCTATGGATGTCCCTTGCCTGGAAGTGTTCAAGGGCAGATTGGACGGAGCTTTGAGCAACCTGGTCTAGAGGAAGACATCCCTCCTCATTGCAGGGGGATTGGAACCAGACCATCTTTAAGATCCCTTCCAACTCATAAAATTCTATGGTTCTATTGTCATTTAATATTATATGCCTATGCAATACAGTACACAACCTGTGTACATAATTAGTGTGCTCAATTAATTTTCCCTTTCTCTGATATGTTTCAAGAAAATCCTCAAGGTGGCAGCACTGTCTCGGTTTTTAAGCTCACACTCCACGCTCAAGCTAACCAAGGAAAAAAGTGCCTGAAAATAATGCAGCGGTATGGTGAACCTTCTTTTTAAGCTGTTTTCTACCCACTGGTGTGCAAATGCCTTATTAATCAACCCACTAGTCTTTCCTTTGGGCCTGAAAAACATAATCTTGAAGGCACAGGTGTCTTCAGGCATCCTTAAACAAATGCTAAAAAGTAGGATGATGTAGCTGAAATGCCACTGGTGCTTGCTCTTCTGGTCAGACATGAGAAAAATCTGCTTTCTAGACTACATATAATAGCTAAGCACATGCTCCTAAGCTTATCTTTCAAACCTTCCCAAATCTGTCTCTAATTACTTAATCCTGCACTCTCGCAATTGTGTTCTTGGTTGTGTTTGTAGTGCTCATACCTCAGACAAATGGTCTGCTTAGCAGGATACAACAGAAACACCATTGCACTGAACACAAAACCTCACTCCATGTTATTTTATAACTCTATCTTATGCACTAGCTCTTCACTAATCTAAATGGCCTGCTACAGTTAATATTGTTTAAAAATAATCCTGGCTAATTAAGTTTTAGCCATAATGATGACATGGATTGAAAGTGTTCAGTATCCTGCACTCTGTTGTATCAAACTAATCCTACAAATTGCTTTGAGTGTTGCAAGAGGGCGTTTTCCCATAAATATTTTTTATTCTCACTAACATAACATCACTTGTAAATAAGAATATCTACCTACAGTATCTGCAGACACCAACAATGGTGGCAACAGCCAGAGGCTTCCATTGGTTTACTTGTAACAATATATCCTTTGGTACACAAATAATGCAAGATTTTCCCTCAATAATTTTCAACTTAATCTGTCAATTAAAACTTAGAAGAGATTCATAAGATATGTAATGATTTAGATGCTCCTGGATGTTGTAGTTTTACTAACAAGGACCATGTTGCATATTTGGTTACTTTTACGCCAATGCCAAAGATCATTATTAAGAAACTTGGTTTGTTCAAGACAGGGAACAGGCATAAAATGTAAAAGTTATTCATTGGGGTTTTTTTTTCAGTGCTAAACGTGAATAATGCAGTCTGAGAACTTCTTTAGTCCACTTGTTTTTATGAAAACACCATCCATGTTTCTTTCCATGAGCTTTAAGGATTGAAATCCCTGCGTTGGCTTTCAAATTTCTCCTTTTTATGGGACGATTCGATTTCAAAAGGGCTTGGAAGTAAGTGATAACATTTACCACTGAAGTTACAGTTGGAAGGTCATCAGTTGATGTGATAGTAGTAAAGTTTTTACATTTTCCAGACTTGACATTTGTGAGGGTTATCTCAGGCAAAGTAGCTACAAATGCAAATTCAGAATCTGCCTCCTTCCCTATCTTAGAGGTTGTGAGTATTTTAACAGAGCTCATCTCTACAAACTGTCTTAAAGATGGACAACAGCTGGGAAGACACAGCTTGATTAAAGATGGGAAGCATAAAATCAGGCAAGACATCTCATGTTTGAAGATATTGCTGAACACAGTAGATAAGGAAAAAAATCAGTAGATGTTAATATCCAGTTTGGTTTCTGAGACACGTTTGGCAACCTCTCACATTACTAAAACAAAGACCAGTGTTAAAAAAAAAAAGAGAGAAATAAAGAGGTGTTAAGTATAAAACTGTTTAAAAAGGAAACAATAGGAAAGACACATTAAAACAATTTGTTTGGGTGACAACTTGGTTATTGATCTATGGGTTTTTTCACACTCAGATTTTAAGACATTGGAATCTATGGAAAATTCAATGTTAAAACATGACAAGCAACCTGTTCTACTATCACATAAAGCCAAAGAAGACAAAAAAAAAGAGGGGATTTGCTGTGGCAATCCTCAGCCACAACCCATCTCTTAACAAATACCAGTCCTTATTTTTCTAGTCTACAAGTTTCTTCACTATATGTTTTTCCTTTAGAGAAAGAACAAATGACATAGGAGGCATTAAGCTCCCCAAGATCCCAAGACCCCTAAGGGTCCTCAGATGCTGGAGAGGTGACAATCACAGAAACACATACCTGGAAATCAGAATACAGGTTGTTTATCTTTCTTTGGAGAGGGCACAGGCACATTATATTGTCTTAACACTGCACTGCAACGTGCTTATACTTCATTCTTTCTTGTTGTGCTGATGAATGAGAGGACCTTTGAGGCGAAGCGGCCATCTGGAGAGGTAGAACTCCACTGGAAAGGTAGAACCCCACTGCTCAAGCAGATCATTAAGACACAGGTTCTGTTTTGCAGCAGTCTAGTTACCTAAATCTCCTGGAGACTGGTCCAAGCAGCTGAATCACTTTTGAAAAGAAACCTGTATTCTGCAGTTATTTTGTCAAACAAGGGTAAAAGTAACTGCCAGGTCTTTGGTTTATGTATCTCTCCAATTGTATTTGGTTTATATTAGTTATTTTCTAATTGTATTGGGTAGTAATTTCTAATTCATTATGAGTGTGATTGTAAAATGCCTCTTTCTTGTTCCCAGCTCACTGAGGGATGCTCTGAAAATCACAATACCTTCAGCATTTCCTATTGTCATACTTTTGCTTCTAAGATAAGGATGCAGAGTTTTTCCTGCACTAATGTAAGGCAGAGGTAAAGCTAATGCAAGAATGTACTTTCTTAACATTAACTATATCACAAGAGATGTGGAGCACAGGATGTTAGTTTTAGCACCACACAGTATTACTAAAGATTTTAGGGTGCAAAAAGGGCTATTAGTCAGGGAACAGAAGCAGTGGAAGACTGGTAAAAAATAAGAGTATCAAGCAGCTATTGAATTTTTAATACAGATGCAAACAGATTAAGTTAATGTAAAACAGAGTGTTACATTCAATTTAACCCGGTGTTCCTTGCTGACTCTATGCAACGCACCCATAACCACTTCCATTTAAAGTTCCATTGAAACATAAAGAAAAACTTTGTTAGTGTTTCAGTGAGGGAGCCCTGGCCCAGGCTGCCCATGGAGGGTGTGGAGGCTCCTTCCTTGGAGGTCTTCAAGATCCACCTGGACACATTCCCATTGTGACCTGATCTAGGTTGACCTGCTTCTGCAAGGGAGTTGGAATGTATGATCTCTAAAGGTTCCTTCCAACCCCTATCACTGTATGATTCTATGACTCTGTGGTTCTTTTCACTACTATTATTATAAGAATGATATAATTATTGTTGTTGTTGTAGTTTATTTTCATTTTTACCATTAAACTAGTAGATGGTACATGCCACTGTACCAGAAGGGACAAAATAATCCATGCAGGGCACAAATAGAGGACTTTCAGAACTGTGTAAATAATGTTCAGTTATTAAACATTATAAAAAAAAATAAGTTATCAATGGATCTGCCAATAAGGATAACTTTTATTCAGGAAGATAAGAGACCTTTACCCTGCTTCTGCTGAAATTTCATCCTGCTTACTACCTCAGCAGGATGAAATTTCTTGTAACACTTCTCAAAGCAGAAATAATTAGGGATTTCTCCCACTCGTTCTTCAGTGACATGTTTAGTTTTCATGTCTCAGTTTTGTCTCCTGTGCAGCAGGTGCTTCACCTTCAACTCCGGAGGCTTGCTAAAGGCTTTTTCATTAAACTGCTGTTACATACTGGTGCAAAAGTTGCCTGGCAGGGGTGATGTGGAGTGATAACACCTACATCGTACTGCAGGAGGTTTACTAGATACTCATATTCTTAGAGCAGATATAGCTTGGCTCCATAGTGGATATAGGTCCAGTACAATGATGTGTTTCTTCATACAATCATAGAATTATTACAATTGGAAAAGATCTTTAAGAACATCAAGTCCAAACCACTAATCTTCTGTTTCCATCGACTAGACCCCCACATCTCTAAAATTATTTCTCAAAAGAACCTGTTTATACACTGCTTAGTTCTTACAGAGTGTTTTGAATTGTCACTTTGGCACCTCAAACACGACATAGGGAGAACACAAATGCATGAAATGAGAGAAAGCAGTGCCACCAATCTTACCTGTAATCTTGATGTCTTGCATTTGCCCAAAACTTTCTGTGGCTGCAAAACCTGTATGACCATGAATGGCCAGAAAAGAAAAGAGCATCAGTTGTCTTCCCTGAAAAGCTGTTCCTAATTTGCAGACAAACATCTTTACTGCCCAATACCTACTCTGAAAGCTCTTGGTTAAGCTCAGAACATAGACAGATGTGTACTCTGTGATGCTTTTCTTGTCATGCTCTGGGCTATAACAAAATGTCCAGGCTTCAAGGGTAGGAGAGACTTTGTGGCTTCATTGTTTGCCCAAATAATCATAGAATGGTAGGGTTGGAAGGGACCTTTAGAGATCATCTAGTCCAACCCCCCTGCAGAAGCAGGTTCACCTAGATCAGGTGGCACAGGAACATAATCAAGAAAGCAGTTGCTAAAAGCACTGCCTCTGTGTCTAAATTTGTCTTTTTTCAGCTTCATCTGCTGCTCATTGTTACCTTCTTTTCCTCTGGCCAAACAAAAGCTTATCAGTGCTCTTTTCATTTTCAAAAATGAAAGTATTTCTACATTGTAATCAAGTCACTAAACTTTCTTTTTAGTATAACTACTGGAGTCTGTTTCAGACCAAATAGAAACTATGGCTTTTCCTTTGCTGTCATCACATGTCATTTCCTTTATTGTCATCACTCTTTTATGTTAAGTTTTTCAACACCTCTTAAAAACAGAATTCTATGCCAGCTTTCTATAGCATGCTAAACGTGGCACTGGCATATGACCATTTTAATCAAATTCATCTCTGGCTTTCTTTTTTGTAGTGGTTTTGCCTGGGACAGATTTTGGTAGTGGGGGGTGGGGGCTACAGGGGTAGCTTCTTTAAACAAAGAGCTGCCAGAAGCTTTCCCTGTAGCTGACAGGGCTCATGCCAGTCAGTTCTAAGATGGAGCCACAGCTGACCCAGGCCTGGCCAATTAGTGACTGAGGTAATACCTCTGTGATTAACCTTCTGTAGAAAGAGAAGAAGTTGCTGGACAGTGGCTAAACTGCAACAACAACAGGGAAGTGCCTAATAAATAACAAAGAAACAGTTGTGGGAATTCAAGGAAAAAATGAGAGCTCAGACATTCCTGAACAGTCAGATAGCAGCAGTTGTCTGTGTAGCATGTCAGTTTTTGTTTAATGATACTTAGTTCTTTCTCACTGGTAGACCAGGAACCTATTTGAGACTTTTCTTTGAGTTATGTTTCACTGGAAATGTACCTTTTGCATACCTTGAAATGATGTTTCATGCCTTTTTGTGTTTTAGTTTCTTTAAGGCCATTTCCTTTTTGCCTTAGTGTAATAATTTCAAGATCATTGATCCACCAAGCAACCACAAATATCTGGTAGGTGAATCCATAATAGCTCAATAATGAAATCCAGATTAGAGTTACTTTAGAGGTAGTTACATCTCCATCTTATAAAATTGTCAGCTCAAACCTATATCTCCCTGACAGATATTTCTAGATGGTAAATATAGGTGCAGAGGAATTAATTGGACTTTTCTCTGATTTTATTCAGTGTCATCCACCAAGGTCCCTCTTGGAGAGCCTCATTGATACTTGAAGCCACATGCACCCATGAAAAAGCTGATGGCATCTCCACAATAAAGGATCTCCTTTATGTGTGCTTTTCTACCTGAATAGATTATGACCAGGACTTTCAACTGTCCAGATAAGTAAGACATTTCCTTTTATCAGTCAGAAAACTTCCCCCCACCTCCCCCTCCCCCTTCTCAGACCTCTAAGAGTAATTCCAGTTGTTACAAACCTTCATCCTCTTTTCTGTCTTGTGCTCAATTCTTTCATCACATGCAGAGTTAGACTCGTGACCACATTTGCCTTTTTTTAATGGTTATTCTGTTGCTCGTGGTTGCTGCTGATCATTTTTCAGCACGATTAACTGTCATTGGGATCAGATGTAATCCAAACTGCTTGTCACATATCATTCCCCTAGACTGTGGTCCAGTGGTCCTTAACTGCTACTGCATTCAATGTTCGTGATTGTCTGTTTTATCCTCTCAGTTGTGCACAGCACTCATGTAAATCATTATTATCTCTATTTCCTGCTCAAAACTCTCCCAAAATTCCCCCAGACATTTTTTAACCTTGCAGTTTCAGGTGATATAATCCCTTTTGTTATCAGTGTGTATTGTCATCTGTACTGATTGACAGACAACTTCATAACCCCTTCAAGTCTTGCAGTTGCTCTTCATATTTACATTCCATTAGATAACATGTTATTTTGTTACCCTGATTTGCACTGATGATTTCTTGGCCCGCTCTTCTTCTTATGCTGAGAACTAGAGCCAAAGAAAATGATTTTGGGGAAAAAGTATGTTCAGAACATTTTGAGTCATCTTAAAGTTGTCAACAAATTGAAGTCAAATTTACTGAACAATTTAATGAAAACAAAGACAATAGATTAAGTCAAAATATGAGTGCCAAAAGTGCAGAAAATGAGAGACTTCATCTTATTGATCTCTGCCTCAATTCTAAGCACTGTAAGCATTTCATTTCCTTTTTCCTGAAGGGATTAGAACTCACATTGTCATGCCAAGCATCATCGTGCTGTTTAGCATTTTTGCCTCAGAATATCACATAGTCTGTAGTGGTTACAGCACTCAGCTGGGTGGAAGAATCACCAGTCTAGAGCTCCCTCAAAGGTGTTTGGGTGTGAGTGTCTGACCACCCAGTTGTGTGCTCTAACTGGAGAGAGTTGCAAGGTGGATTCCTGTCACAAAAGCTGGTTGTTTCTCATTGTAAAGCATTTCTAAGTGCATGTTAAAGTTCTGAACTGCATCAGTTAGACTGCTTCTTCTTTAGTAGCTATTTTCCATTATGTATATTCCATTTGCTTGAAGTTGTCCCTTCCAAAGGTAAAAAAAGATAGTAGCTTCTTCTTTAATTTCAAAACATTAGTTTTACATGGTGGAATAGGTAATATTTTGCCATCTTCCAGATTTGTGCTACTTCTATCTTATTAATGGATAATCCACTTTAGAAATGCTGCTGTACTTAGCTTTGATGTCTGTGGTTAAGTTTGAATTCTCTTACCTGTTCCCCACAAGCATCTAAGATATTTTTACAAGACTGAGGATCTGTCTCTCAAAGACTTTGGACTTCTTTCCAAAGGCTGAGCCATCGATTGTCACCTCATACTTGGGAGAAAACAGAGTTCCTCCTGCAAGAATAAAACTTGGACAACCTTGTCTTCATTTTTTTATCTGTACAGAGAACAATGATAGAGAGGGGTATCTCACATAATATAACCCCTTAGTAGGTGTTGATTTACATACATAATCTCATTCTTTTCCCATTTCTTTCTACAGAACGTGGTTGGCTTCATTCCAGCAGAGGAAAGTGCAAAAAAGAGGGAAGATTGCTTTACCCTGGCAAACACACACTATCAACAGGTACACAGCAGCTGTTCAATCTTAGCATCAAGATTACTGACACACACACACACAATCTCAAGCAGACATACTTATTTCAATGCTGGTCACAATGATCTGACAAGAATTTGTTATAAATCCTTTCAGTCAGCATGGATAAGATGAAGGCACTTCTCTTGTTGGTTTCAACAGATATTTCCTCTGAAGCAAAGAGGAGGTGGAAAATTAAGCCATATCTGTTATTAAAATCTTTAGGCTTAAGAAATTATGCAAAGAAAAACCATCAAATTTTGCCTGCCATTAGAATGCCCAACCTCTCATGATGGTTATAGCAATGCATGTATTCCTCGTGTATGTCTTCTATGTTTCAATGTATTTGGCAAACACAAAGTAATTCAACAGTATCACTGTTTGACAGATAACTTGCTGACCACCAGAATTAGTGAAGCATGCTGTCCTATGCATTGCAGTCTTGTCACTGACTTTAGTATCTAAGCCATGCAAACACAAAGTTAAGCATTTCCCTGCTTGGGCTAGTTACAAGAGCTTTCTCCCATGTGAGCCCTCCTGGCCTTCAATTACACTGGTGGAATTCACCCACCAATCCATCTCTCCATCCCCAGCTAAAAGCCATGCTTCTGTTAGAAACAAAACCATGTTTTGGTAGTATTTATCCACAAACTGGTTTATAAAATCAACCTACACTCGTTTAAAAGCTAAAACTACAGTTACCATCACCTTAGTGGTGGTTAACACCGTGACAGTTGGATTGTTAACTCAAGATTAAACCAGAATCAAACTGGCTGTGGCTACTGAGAGATAACACCAAATATATCAAAGATCCTTTCACAGTACCTTCTAAAAAAAGCTTCTGGTCTATATTTACAGCAAGATCAGTGAACTCTTGTCAACATTGTCCTGTCCAAAGGTGTAATTTAGGGTCCCCAGCCAACTTCCCTACTCAATAATTGGAGAAAATCTACCACCCAAGTGAGAAACGGGTAAAAAAAATTGACTCTTTCAAGGACTGAATTCTCATTCTTCTTTTCAACCTTTGCATGCTTTCCTCCAGATCTGATATATTTGCATTTGTAGGGAAAGTTGAAGTTCCCTATCTTGAACCCTCTTTTGGACTCAGACATCAAAAGTCAGGTCACCCCTCACAAACCTTTCACAAAAAAAAAAAAAGTGAGTGATAAAGAAACTCTAAGAGAAGGGCAAGTAGGGTTGGACTAGATGATCTCTAAAGGTCCCTTCCAACCCCTGCCATTCTATGGTTCTATCATTAGAGCACTCAGCTCAAGGGCTGCTGGTATCTCTTCAAACTTCCTGATTTGAACCAAGACTACTCATGTCGCAGGTAGGTGCCTTCACCATTTATTGGTTATATAAGGGTACACCCAAAAGATGCATGCCAATGATGTAAATAAAATCATTATTTGTAAAGAAACACATTGCTCAGAGCTCAGAGGCTATTTCTCTTAGATGAGCACCCTGACTACCTACTAACTTGAAGTCTTAAACAGTTTCTTTCTTCTTTGGTGAAGATCATTTCATAAGCAGTCAACACTTAGACCAGGGAATTTGACACTGGTTTCTCCCAAGGATCTGCTCTTTAATATGTAGAATCATAGAATGGTAGAGGTTGGAAGGGACCTTTAGTTCTTAGCATATTCATACTTGGGCCAAAAAAGAGGATGAGCACCGCAGTAACAACATCAGTGAATGGCAGTGACAGCTAAGTGAATTGATGGAAACTACTGAGGGAGTAGGTAATGAGATGGCAGATTAAAATCCATGTCAGTGCATGCAAAATGATGCAATAATGACAAAATAACTGTAAGAATTCAGCCAGAGACCAGACAATGGACTATAAATTAGTTACTTTCACTAAAGAAAGGGATCTTGGAGTCACTTTAGATAGTTTTCTGACTTTGTCAGCTTAGTGCTTGATTATTATGAGAAAGGAACAGACAATTAAGCAAACAAAAATCTTTAACTTATGGTTACAACATATCAAACAGGATATAGTAAAAACAGTACAGAGAAGGATGAAAGAGACGACAAGAAGATAAGAAGAAATTAAATAGACCAGAACAGTTCAGTCTGGAAATGACCCAACTGAACAGGCAATAGATATGAGAGAATAATATAATATCCTGAATGCCAGAGAGAAGATGGAAGGGAAACAATTATTTGATGTTTCACACAGCTCAGGATGTGGAAGACACCAAATGAAATGATCAGATAGCACGTCTGAGGGAAACCAAAGGAAGTTCCTTTTCCCCAAGTGAAAATCACATGCAAAATGTAAAAATGAGATTAAAAAGATAGACAGAATCAAAGAATAAAACTCTGTCAAGGGTTATTAAATGTCATCGTCCTCACACCACTTGTAGCTCAAGATACCTTGCAGGTTGGGAACTAGAAGAGACTTATCAGGGAAAGGTCACTTTGTACTTCCACTCTTCTCTGATATGTACCTTGCTGGTCACTGTCACAAAGCTGGTTGGACTTCTGCCCTTACCCATCATGATTGTTCTTATGTTCTTGTGTATGGTAATAAGTGCTTGGATGTAAACAAGAGCAGTTTCTGCAGGTAGAGAGACAGTAAAGTATTTACAAGTCGAATGCCTGACGCGGTCTCCTGGGATTCTGGACACCTCTATGTCAGGTAGAGGAGGGATTCTTCTACAGATTGCTTTAAGCAGAAATGTTTCTAGTTGTATCAACTACATTCCGAAGGAAAATTCTAAGAATTCTGTTACACAGTTGGTTGAAACCAAAGAAAATATGTTTGACTTTGCCTTCTAAACGTTGTCGGAAAAAATGAAACATTTTATACTTATTTGTTTTAAAAGTCTTTTAAAAGCAAATAAAAATGAGTCAATATATTTAAAAGAGTCAATATTTGTATGCATTAAAAATTAAAAGCTCAGTAACTCTTCAGTTAGTTCTTTTTTTTTCCTCAGATGCAGAAAGAATCAGTCTTTTCAAGCTAAAATAAGAAAGTAGTCCTAGAAATAAGAATCTAGTTCACCTTCTTTGAAAAGTGTAATTGTGATTGTAAATTCAAGAACAACCATGAATTATTGGCATTTTGCATCTGACCTGAATTAATTGGATTAGATTATTTCCTTCCAGGGGAGCTGATGGTGTGTGGTCCTTTTGTGTCTCCTCATTGTTGGCCTGAAATAATAATAATAAGAAGAAGCTAATTATGTGTATCCAAATAATAAAACTCATTTTATGAGTCCAAATAATTCATTCAACTAACACCTTATACTAGAAATATATTTGGTTATTTTATATTTTTCAAAAGTTCCTCTCTAACTAAATAGATATTAAGATAAAATACCTGATTAAAAATCTATGTCAGGAACGACTTTATTTGTCCAAAGGGATCAGTCAAAGAAAGACTCATAAGGAATTTAGCTCTGTGGAAACAAACTGGAGAAAAAAAACAAACCCAAAATTATTGACAGAAATTATTTTGGCAAATACTTAAGAGAAAAAATTTGTTTCCAGAGAGCATGCTGGTATGGAAATTATTTGCTAGCCGAATGTAACTAAGCAAATAATTCAACCAGACCCAGTTCTTCACTTAATGACATCCTTTGAAAGTTTTGACAGTCAAATAGTGTTTGTAAAGTGTGTATTGAATGAAAAATCAGAGTGATGTTTTTCCACAAGAATAAATATTTGTAATCAATTGATCATGCATCTAATTATTTCTTGTTTACCTTACATGTATTACCCATGTTTCTTACAATTTCCCTTTTTATAAGACAGGTCAGTAAAGTGAGGTGGTGGAGTTGCACTTCATGTGAAAGAGCGGCTGGAATGTATGTGCCCTCATGGCCAAGAAGGCCAGTGGCATCCTGGGGTGGATTGGGAGGACTGTGGGCAGTAGGTGGAGAGTAGGTGGCAGTAGGTTCTGCTCCCCCTCTACTCTGCCCTCGTGAGACCACATGTGGAATCTTGTGTCCAGTCTGGGTCTCTCAGTTCCAGAAGGACAGGGAGCTGCTGGAGAGAGTTCAGCACAGGGATACAGAGATGATGGAGTGGAGCATCTCCCTTGTGATGAAAGGCTGAGGGAGCTGGGGCTCTTTAGCTTGGAGGAGAGACTGAGGGGTGACCACATTCATGTTTACAGATACATAAAGGGTGGGTGTCAGGAGGATGGAGCCAGGCTGTTCTTAGTGATGGTCAATGATAGGACAAGGGGCAACAGGTACAAGCTGGAACAGAAGAGGTTCCAGAGAAACACAAGGAAGACCTTCTCTGTTGAGGTAAGGGAGCACTGGCAGGGGCTGCCCAGATGGGCTGTGGAGTCTCCTTCTCTGGAGACATTCCAACCCAGCTGGATGAGTTCCTGTGTGCCCTACTCTAGGTGCTGCTGCTCTGGCAGGGGGATTACACTGGATGAGCTTTCCAGGCCCCTTCCAACCCTTGAGATTCTGTGATTCTGTCATTCTATAGCTGTGAAAACAATCCATTCAAGCAGAAACATATTATGAAGAATGTGTCACAGAATCACGAAAATCTATAAAAAAAGAGTTTAACTTAATTATGCTTAAATAAATAAAAAGGCCTCTAAAAGATAAACAATTACTCTTCTGTGGCCTTGCCTTTTACCAAATTTAGAATTACTAAGTTTAGAATGCATGCATATAACAGGGCTTGTTTATACCTAGTCACAGCAAATGTTTACTTTTAAATGTGGTACATTCACTATGTGTTTAAAAAATGAAACAGAAAAGCAGGGTTGAGAATGAATTAAAAATATAGAGGGAAACAGAAATATGAAAAGAAAATCAAGCTGCACGTAAAGAACAAAAAAGAAAGTGTGATTTTAGCTGCACAAGTAGCATAGTGCCATGTGAATAGCACCGTGAATAAATCACTCCAGGGTGGATGGTAGCCCAGAGACTTGGTCTGCTAAGCAAAGTAGGATCCTGCAAAAGTCATCCAGTTGAAAAGTGGGTTTAGGTGAGGCAGAAGTTGCCAAGAAGAGAAACTAGAGCAACATAAACCTATTTTAAGCATGTACTTTTATTAGGTGTCGAAATATCTCCATTGAGTTTCTACAGTTGTCAGTATTAGAAGCAAGCTCTCAGTCGATGAAAAAAGTATCATGAAGTCAGTCAGCTGTAGGATAAAAACAAATTTAAACTTTAAAGACAGGAGGAAGAACAGATTTTCATTCTCAAAGCCCACCCCTCAGAGTGTAACAACAGTCTCAATGGCTTGGAATTCTTCTGTTCCATGACATGTTTTGGAACTGGCACTCATTGGGGCTGTTGTAAAACCAGAAATCATATTTGATAGAAGATGGTAGGAAAAAAAGCCAAGTCTTTCCACCTAATTTTGAATTATAGAATGTCCCTGGAAATTTCCTGTGGAGACAAAAATCCCAGCTTGATTAGTATTTACAATCAAAACACTTTGTTCTGAAAATTTCATCTCTGTTGCAGTTTCCTTCTAGAACAAAGAGAAGATTTGAGAAGCTGTGACTTTCTAATGAAATTTCACTTCATCTAAGCCCTATTCCATTCTAGAGATAAAGACAAGAGTATTTCTTTTGGATTGGCTTCTTCTGGATTAAAATACTGGGTGAAACCCAAAATTATGTCCCAGCGTTTTTCAGAATGTTACTTGGTCCATGAATTGTGAGTCCAATTCCTACTCCTTTTAGTCAATAAAATCTTGCTCCTTCAGGAGAGTGTAGAATAAACATGTCTTAATTTTGCCATTATTGATCCTCTCTCTCCATATCATTTCCCCAGATGAAGATATTCATCATGTTCATTCTATCTACAGTTCTACTTTTTTGATTATATAAAAGGGAAGTGGCAAACAATCTATGGCAAGGCAATTGGTTTAATAAGTGTAAGGCTATGTATGTCTCTTTTGAGTTCTTTATGTCTTTAAAATCCTTGACAGTTAAATTTCATCAAGGTCAAGTTTTTGCTTATTCCTAGATTTTATCCATCCCATGTCCTGCATCATTTTAGAATGTTCAAAATATAGTCATTCTAATCATTAGAGTGCTCAAAATGAGTCCATAACCGTATTATTACAAGTTTACTGATTTTTCTTTACATGAACTCCCTCTCTAGACCCTCCACAGATCTAAAGACGTGATATGTTTGAAGACAAGAAGCTGAACCAGTCTAATCTATTGAAGTGGGAAGTTTAAGTTCTGAACTTTCTCCTAGTGTTTGTTACTCTTTCAGTAACATGAAGAAGAGTCAGGTATAAGTTGTGTAAAACTCTTTCTCTTATTTCCACATTACAGTAAGAGGAAAAAGCATTTAATTATATTTATTTCACAGCATGAAATAGAATTTAATTATATTTATTTCATACCTTTGTAGAGTTCCTGAGACTAAGATTTGGATAAAGGACAGAGACTGATTCTCCAGAGGGTTGTGTTAAACATCACTCTGATGGTGAGAAACCATGGACATAATCTAGGACAGCCTGTAGTTATACTGCCCTTTTTCCAAGAAATTACTATGAGAGACATTGAATTGGGTAAGAAACAATGAACTGTGCATATCTAAGTATTATGTCCTTACAGCAGGACCTGAGGAGCACGTCAGAGTCTTTATTTCAGGACTGCATGGTACAACACAAACCCAAAGTGCTCGGGGGGTGAAAATTGATAAAGTCCCACTGAAGGCCTGGGAGCTGCTGTCTGTGACATGGGGGAGACACTACTGCTCTTTCTTTCTCCTTTTTAGGATGAAGATATCCAAAAATGCTTCCCAAGGCTACAACTGGGAGAGAGAAACTGGCTGGCAGGCATGTGTCTGTTCCCAGATAGGACAGCAGCTGAGCTAGCGAGGGTATGTGTTTGACTTTATGTGGCTGTGTTGCCACTGTCTTGAATGATAGCCTACTATCGCCTCAGCTGGCCAAAGGCAGCAGGTGCCACAGCGTTGCTTTTGTTGCCTGAAGTGGCAGCAGTTATTTTTATTGGCTGTGAGAAAGGCTCTGCCTGCCAGAGGAGAGGTAGAGACGTAGCCTTGTAACTTATATAGGCTAGCTGACATAGCACAGAAATCACTACTGTCAGTAACAGAGCACAGTCTTTTGCTTTCATATTGCCAGTACTAGATAAAAGGACACAAAGACAAAAGCCAAGATAGAATCTTGCATTGTATGGATCACATCAAATATAAAACTAAGCTGAATGCTCAAATGCCCTTGGCTATCATTTTTGTTCATTTGTTCTTCTATTTACACAGACTAATGGTCTAATGTTCTCTCTTATTTAGCAAATGGTATAAATTATATAATATTTGATCATGATTTATTTTCTCAATCTGGAGTCCTTCTTTTATACAGAAATTATCCCAAGAGGCCATTTACAACCATGATTCTATGGACCATAATCACAGCTCTAGGAATGCTAACATGAACTCTTCTCTACTTTACACTGAATATTCACCAACATCTGCTATGGGATTAATATAAAAAGATTTTGCCACACATGGCAGCCAATTAACAAACAATATGTTGAGATAGTTTTGGGCCATCCCTTCATCTTCCATGTGGAATCCGTTGTGAAGATATCTCCAGGGCTTTAAATTGCAGTCCTCAGCTTCTCAATTTACATATGGCCGTCCATTGACTCTTTCTGTTTTAATAGTATACTTTTTCATTTGTATTATATAGATGTTAACCAGAATTTCCCCTCATGTTCTTTGGCTGTTTAAGTCTACAAAGGTGAGCTTTAGTTTCTTCCTACTTGATGTCTTGAGATTGAAAGTATTCAGTTCTTAAGGTAAGGTTGAAAACATTCAGTTCTTAAGGTAAGGTACAGAGGAATAAACACTGTTTTCTTGGCTTTGCACTGAGTTTTCTTCTGCATTATAGTCAAAATACTTCTATATTTAATGTAATCATAGAATCATAGAATGGTAGGGGTTGGAAGGGACCTCTAGAGATCATCAAGTCCAACCTCCCTGCAGAAGCAGGTTCATATTAGTGTTTCAAAATTCAGTAACATTGCTGCTTATTTAGATTTCATTTTATTCAAATGAAATGTCATTATCTTTCACTTCTGAGTTGCTTTGCCTGAAAAGCATGTTTTACTATGCCAGTTTTAAGGTTTATTTTCAAATTCCACTTTCGAGGTTGTCTATAAAAGTAGACGGTTGCACGGATGTATTTTTAAACATTGAGGTTGGTATAATTTTGCATTGCCTCCCACTACAACATTGACTATATGATTTATTATAGTTTCCATGGTTTTTGATTCAGCAGTGGATTGCCCCTGCTCTTCCTCCTACACAAGTGGCCTTTTGACTTGTGCAAACATGCCAAAAGGTAAGCATGTGTTTGTACAGGCCCAAGGTTTAAGGTCTCTCACTGGTTTTATGTGGAGCAGAAAGTAGCAATAGCCAAGTGTATCATTTTCCTAATAAACAGGACAAGGGGTAATGGGATGAAGCTGGAACACAAAAAGTTCCCCTTAAATATAAGAAGAAACTATTTTGCTGTGAGGGTGAGGGAGCCCTGGCCCAGGCTGCCCAGGGAGGGTGTGGAAGCTCCTTCCTTGGAGGTCTTCAAGACTCCTCTGGACATATTCCTGTGTGACCTGATCTAGGAGGTGAACCTGCTTCTGCTGAGGGGTTGGACTGGATGATCTCTAGAGGTCCTTCCCACCCTGCCATTTTGTGGTTCTATGATAAATGAAAAAGAAGCCAGCTGTACTTGAGTCATTTAAGTATAATCTGTACTTCCAGTAGTAGTGGGAACCTACCTGCAAGACTGTGAATTGTCACCTTTGCCTTTAACCATTTCAAATTCAGGCACTGAAAAAGCCCTCATAATATTTGTTTAAGACTCTTAGGAAAAAAAACTACACAGAGAATTATTGGCATTGTCTCATAACAGTGAAGAATAAGGAGAATAGTCTTGTTGAGACAGAAGAAGCTGAGTAGAAACTGAGATATAATTTTATTGTTAATTTCTTCAGTTTTAAGAACTGAGAAATACCAGGGAAGTTTATATCTGTTGCCTATTGTTTTTATTCTGCTCAGTAATACTGAGATGTTAATCCCTGTGATGGGATTTCCATTTGACCATGTGCAGGGAATTTAACTGTAACGTAAGATATAATTCAACATGTCAGATCAATGATGTCAATGAATGCTGATTTGTCCCAGTAGCATTTGTTGCTATTACTGCAATAATGAAGACAGGTGGAAGCATTTGATGATGTCTGTGGGAAGAGCCTTTGCCAAAGGTTGATCTGGCTTAGAATAGGATGGTGCACTCAAGTTACTTTTCTGGTGGTGACACAGAAGTTTTCAAAACACTCTGCAATTAGGTATTTGGACTTTACAAAACCAAAAGCCCATGCTGTTATGAATCAAAGGCTATGGGTGTTGATAAGACACCTTTTCTTATGCTAGGAAGAGAAATATTACAATGTAAAAAACTAAAGCTGTAAAATACAAAACCAATTAATTTACTTTTACCTTTGCCAACATAGCTCTGTACCTTGGTGATAATTCTTCTATGATCTGGCTGTATTATGCTTGACTGAAGTATTTGATACCAGGCTTGCTTCAGCAGACATCACATCACCTATCTTACCAGTTAACTTCGAATCAGCTCAAGATTGCATTTATTTTGCTGGTACTCCTTGTTCAATGGTTCAGCATACCTGCACATATATTTGTTTAAGTGGATATTTGACATATCAACTGAATAAATCAAATAATCATATGGTGGTTAGCATTACCTAATTGAAATTGTTATCTCTTGTTTCTTAAAATGCCTTTCTGTCCCAAACTTGTAAGCAGTTATAAACTAGTTTCCAAGTAAGGAAAATCTATTTAATAACCTATAGATTATTAAATTGTACTTTTTGAAGCTGTACACCAGCATATTTCAAGATAAATCAGACCTTTTTATGACCTTCAATGTGTATAACATCTATGTTTCAAGATTTAAAAAGCCTGTCCTGTGATCAAAAAACCAACTGATGGACTTTTTTCAATCCTGTTTCTTTTCTCTTTGCTTTTTTTTATATACCTTTCCTCCTTCATTTGAGCCTTCTATGATACCTCATCAGAGAGTGCAGACTCCAAAGGGTTTCACAGATTTTCTGAAACTTAAACATCCAGGAATGTGGAAAGAAACAAGTTTTCATAAGAAGAGCTTTGATTGGTTCAAGTAATGATGAAGAAATGGAATAAAAAAGGAGTTATAGGGTCACTAAACACAGAGTGAAAGAGGTGATTGCATAATCATAGACCTCTAGAATTAAAGAGAAAGCAAAAGTGTGCTTGTAGCTAAACACTACAGCAAGCTGATGGCTTCAAGCTAGACTTTTTTTTTCACATCTATTTTATCTCAGCCCTCAACACTTCTATCTTCAAGCTGCTTTGGAGGGTGCTTTCCAGTTCACATCTTTCCCTTCCTGTGTCAATTTGATGCTGAAAGAATCCAGGCATTTAAATAACTGATTAATTGTTTTCTCAGAACAATTGTTTTAACAGAATAAACATTAAAGACTTGTGTGTTATGTTCAAACATTATGTTTACATAGGGAAATTTCCACTCATGGATTCTTCCTGTGTCAATACATATGCATTCAAATCTTCAGAGCTTAAGTGCTTTGGGTTAGTTAAAATAGTACAGAGGTTTCTTTTTCCCCTGATAGGATGAGCCCTCTAGAGTTTCCAGAACAAACTACTTCTGTATATGAATTTAAAGGTTTGTTGCTGCCTACAATTATACATATCTCTTAGAAATTGGTTTTTATGTTTGTGACATTCAAATTCAATCTATCCAGTGTTTGCAGAAAATCAGCACACACACAAAGCCCAATCATGGCTGCATACAATAAGGTGAATTTTTAACCAAGTTTTGACTTGTTCATCAAGTCATCCTTAGTTTTATTCTTATAGAAATGCCTTTTCATTTCATTCTTGTTTCTATGCACTGGAAATTTTAATCTTGACTATCTAGCCCATAACCAGTCCTTTATAATGTCAATGTTAGCTTTCACCTTTTCACACTTTGAGGCAAAGCATATCTGAGTGGGAAGGCTTAACTAATTCCAAATTAAGGATCCTTCTACATGAAAAGCATGGCTAAAAAACAAGGCAGGGGCTGGAAAAAAAGAAAGGGCTAAAGAAAATGAAAGAGGCTAAAATCTTACCATGGACCTATTAATCCGAGAGCTGTATATTTTAATGTACTTTTTTTGCTCCAAAATAAAAACTGAGAACCAATAAGCTCTAGGTGAATATCTGCAGAGTAACTGCTTTATAAATTAAACATTGAGTGCAATACCCCAAAGTAGGTAGAACTTTAGGGGATGCATTGTTGGATGTAGTGATGCAAATCTATAGATAGGAAAGTGTTTGTGGACATTGAAGGTGAAGGCATATATCTCCAAATCAAGTGGAAATAACTTTAATTAAGACTTTTAGAATAATAGAATCATGGAATGTTAGAGGTTGGAAGGAACCTTTAGAGATTATCTAGTCCAACCCCCGCAGAGCTTAGAAAGCTCTAGCTCTAGCAGCAGTTGCTTCTACATGGTCGGCATCAACCAGTTATTAGATCTCAGACTTAACACTGTTCATTCATATCAACAGCCCCATCAAAGATTGGAGATTTTCTAGGTCCTATTGCTGTCCTAGCCACAAGCACTAGCTACAGCCAAGGGTAGATTGGTGTCTAAGACCACTCTGGTAAGATTGCATATGCAGTATTGATTCTAGCAGAGTTGCTTGGATCAAGCCGAGGTGGGAGCTGTGGCTTTAAAACACGAGTTCTCACATTAGTTGGGAGTAGCTGTAATTTGCTCCACCCTAAACAGTCTATATGTGGTCTTCCTGATCACAGCAAACAACCAACATAGACCCCAGCTGGAAAAAATATGTGGATACCTCTACCCAAGGCAATCTAGAAAGTGTTGCCTGTGAGGTAAAGGATGCAGACACAGTTAATTGCAGTAAGGAAAGCAGAGCACGCAGCCGAAGGGCACTTCACATGCTCCTAACAGCTCTACATGTACATGGTTACATACTTCAATGCAATTTTATCTGGATGAAATGATTTGTGTTGGGGCAGCACAATAGGCTGCCAGTGTGTAAACAGTCTCTTAACATTTTGCAGCCCATTATATTTTGCTGCCCAAGGCAACCTCCTGCTCTGTGTGGTTATACAGCCCTGGTTTTATTTTCCCTTGTTGTCAGATATGAGCCTATATATCACTTCCATTGGGAGAGGCTGGACTCAGCATTGCACTATGCAACCTCCCATCAGCAGCTGTGGTGGCAGGCAGCTACTTAAGGAACCTGCTGGCCAGTACAAAGTTCCTAGGTGAAAAACAAAAGGAAAATAACCCTAATAGATAGACAAAACATGTGAATAATATGCTTTGCTAACTACTTTCATTTATATAAACAGGACATGTGGGTAATAAAAGTCCGTTTCTCGTGCCCCATGCCTGAAGTGCCATTTGCAAAGGACCAGCCCAGAGTTGGCAGTGATTCCAAAGATGTTGTTTTCATGTCAGCAAGTCTCTTTTGGGGATTGAAATGACCTTCCCAGATGGGGAAGCATTTGGTACTTCCCAAACCTGCAGTCAAAAGGATTCTGAATGCAAACATGAAATTCAAAGAATGGACAGGCATTGATTTGGGCAGTAAAATAAGCAGATTAGCCAAATGACACAGTCCTTGTGCTCAGAAATATTGAAGCCTTTGCAGGGAAGCTGCTACCAAAATGAATCATCTGCTAATTGCTATCACATGCTGTGACACCACTGTTATCTGCTGTTATAAATGTGACAAACCCGTGGCATCTTAAGATGTAGGGGCTGATATTTCATACTTTTTCATCCTGAACCATGCAGCAGAGGTATCAGAGCACCCTATCTTGAGAGAAAAAGCAAAAGGAAAACGGAGAAATGAATATTTTAATGGAGAAATGTACCATTGTCACTGGGGGAGAAGTATGTAAACAGGAAGCTGAATCGGACACTTTATCATCATACAGTGTAATTCAATTATTTTATATAATTTTAGCTAGGCATTTGGCATTTGTTTGTTGGGAGGAAAAACTGAGTCAGCAGTGTCTCAGATGTCATTCTGTTTGTTTCCAAAGGAACCAAAGTCCCATTTCCCTCAAGCCAGCAAGAATCAAACAGCAGAAGACAGTTTCTGTATTTGTGATTGTGGGCTCCTTTCAAGCCAGCACTTAGCACTCAGTGCCACATAGGCTGTGCTTTGGTAACTGTCTCCTCTGTTTTTTTCTGCTTCCTCAACTTTTCCCCTTCTTTCTCACATGCACAGACACATCTGCTTCAGTGCAGTCAGTTAACAGCCAGTGGGTGCATCACTGGAGGAGGTGCTTGTGGGTCCTCATCCATGCTTTTAAGCTCTGTGTTCAATAAAGCAACTCGATCACTTCTTCCTCCTACTTTAAGATGTTAAGAGCTATAGTTACTGACAATCCCGTTAAGTATGACTGGAAATCCTCTTCTTTTTCTAATAAACTCATGATTTTTGACTGCTTCTCTTTTAATGGGCCCGAATTGTTACAGTTTGAGGTTTATGGCATGGTTGGTGCATGTCCTCATCAGATGTTAACAAGTTTCATGTTGGATATGCAGGGACTTCAGCACCAAAAATCCGTTGGTGGCTTTGAAAATATTTACTGTTGTTTCTGAAACTTGCTGGATTTAAACCAGTGGCAGAGAGAAATAGTTCTTCCAAAGCTGGAAATGTTTTGGAGTTACCAGTCTCTACAGAGCCATTTCATCTGAGACTTGTAAATGTTGTTTAGCGTTTCCAGTGTAAGAACTACGTTTTAGTCACTGGAAGCCTTCCAGATAGTAAAATGCCCTTGATAAATTATTAACTACATTCCTGCAGACACCTCCAAATCAGTTTCTGATTTTGCTGGCATCAAAATGCAATTCTTTTTGCCATAGGCTTCAGTGTGAATGGGACTTTGCTGTCTTTTGTAAAGTACTTGTATCTCTGAGGGAAACAGAGGGAGGGAGGGAGGGAGGGAGGGAGGGAGGAAGGAAGGAAGGAAGGAAGGAAGGAAGGAAGGAAGGAAGGAAGGAAGGAAGGAAGGAAGGAAGGAAGGAAGGAAGGAAGGAAGGAAGGAAGGAAGGAATACAACAGTTGCCAGTCAAATTCTCAAAAGTATTCAGACATCTAACTCCTCCTTTGGAAATCTATTATTTAAAACACCTGAAGTCTTTAAAGGTTTCTTTTCCAGCTTCATATCTGGTAAGTCCACATCAGTGGCATGCAGTCCAGAACAGAAATGTGCATCCCCTGAATTTTCTGGGGCTATATCCTTTGCCTTGAATAAAATCTTCACACCTTCACCAACATGTGTGCATGTGCATCTGAGTGTGAATGACCATTTTATTTCTTTTCTGCTGCTCTTGGCAGGAAGAGTCAAGGGAGCTTGTGTAAATACAGTCCTACTTGCATGAACAAACACTGACCTGCAGTCTTCTCGCTGGAGCACTAGTTTTGGCTTTAATTACTATAGCAACAAGAGTCTACCTATTCAGAAAATAGCTGGCAGTGCCTCAGGAAGGACACTGAAAATCTTTTGAACAAATAAAAGAGATAAAGAGCAGTTTTCTTTAACAACAGCAACAGGCGTCCTAAGAGACTGCTGCAAGCTGCTGAAAATTTCAGTCAAACTTCAGGGGAAAATAGATTTTGATGGGTGCTGTTGATTTTCCTTCTCCTGAAATGCAAAACTCTGCTCTGGTTCTTCATAAGAGTTCATTGATGGGTGCCAACTGCTTCTCTTCCCTCTTGTAGACAGGATTCTCCATTCTGGGTTCACCAGGACAGGTATTTTTAAGACGCATGCAGTAATTTACGGGTTTCATAGTGAGATGTGCTGCAGAACTCTCTAATGCATCAGTGTTTACATGTAAGTGAGAGAGTGAGCTCTTCAGGTAGGACACTGCAAAAACCGGCTTCTCCATGTTCATATATTTCATTGCTAACAAGCTTAGAGCTTCAAGACAGTACACCACAGAGAAGACATGTATAGATTATGGAGAAACAATAGCTTTATTTACTATTATATGATGAATTGAACACTTGCCACTCTGTGAAATTGAAGCATAATGCTTCATTAGCAGCCATATGAGGCTGGGCTTTATGACAAAACTCAAGACACAGTCATCTGACCTGAAGATTTTGACAAGGCTAAGAATGATACCCACAAGTCCTGAAACATACAGTTGCTACCGACACACAAGACTGATTTATCCCTTCCTCAACTGTCCACTGGGTTTCATGACAATATACACACTTGTAAAATGAACAGAGGGGGGGAAAAAATTGTCCCTAGGAATGGCCCTAAAGTTCTGGCTCCATGCATACATGGCCCTTTGTCAGAGCTGCCTGTATCTTAAATTAGCCAGGGGCCACAGGTACCTTTGTACTTTGCTACTGGAGGTGAATACACTCCAGAAAATGTAAAACACATGGGAGGAAAAAGCTTTTTTTTTTTCATCCTTTGGCCAATTCCCTTTTTAGAGATGTGTCTAGTGTGAATTTTATTACCCTCATATCTCTCATTTTTATTATGCTTAGAAACAAGACAGGCCACAGAGCAAGAAAATGGTTCTCTGATGTGCTTTTCCATCACTTCCTCCACACCCTTTGTTCATGTAACATTCTTTTCCTATGACAGTGCTCTGCATCTCTATCATTTCCACACTCCAGATTTCACATCTCCTCCACACTGACACTTTTAATTCCCACAATAAAACATTTGCCTTATATGCATGCTATGCTGGGGTTTTTATTGCTTATTAACATTACAGAAAATCAGTCATTGCTATGTTTATAGGATTTGAACATCAGTCTTCAACAGGGTACTTAGGAAATCAAATGAGAGATGTTAGAAAGGGCAGCATGGTTAACAAAACATAATTAATCAGTGAACAGAATACTTCCATAGAAATAACAGGGGAAAATGTCAAATGTGCAGTGCTATCTTCAACATTAAACTCCTTCTGTTTAGAGAATAACATTCAGCACTCATGTATTCTGAATACCCAATAGTTTGTCTCTGCTTGCTTTCCTTGCCCCACTGTGCTACTGCCTGCTTCTTGGACCACCTCACTACTGTATCCAGCCTGAACAGAGACATCTCTGGCACATTTAGGACTATATTCCATCCTCCCCTACAAAGGGAAAACAGACAAAATCTCTCTTTCAGCTTATAGAATAAGGAGTAAGCCATCCTAGAGCTAGCCATTATTCCTATTTCTATCTTCAAGGAAATAACTCTATGGATACTCTTTTCCATTTACTCCTTTATTGGTCAGATAAATGCTGCTAAAATTAAAGCTTCTCTCCTACTGCAGAGTGGGAAAGAAACCTGCAAAAGCTGTCCAGCCTGCCTAGAATCTCATCTGTCCTTGATGGTCTTTCTTGGTACCTATAGACCAGAACATGAGTCAGGCAAACGTCCAGACAGATGAGATGAAGCTGTTTTCTAGCTTTTGAGAAGTCCTAAAGAGGAAACCGAAGGTACTATTATTATTGTTTTCCCTTCTGGCTAATGTTATAATGTTTGTGAACTTATTTTAAGGTGGAAACTCTCAAAATTCTGAGTGCAATTTCGTATTTCTTGGGTTTTTTCTCTCTGTGATTTGACAGGGAAAGACTTTTTTTGGTTGAATGCCCATATGTCTCCTAGTTTTTAGTACTTTGTTAAACAGTATGAAAATATGCTATACTTTGTGCTTGTTACTGAGCAACGTTAGACTAAGTATCTGACTCTTAGGGATGGCAAATCACACAGGTATTTGAAGTCTTCTGATGTATGTGTAATTATCATTATTAACAGTTTGCCTTGTCTAATACACATTTTCAGTGACGTGAAAGACACTTCAGCTTCATGTCTAAATGAATGGACTAGAAGAAAGGAGAAGAATGTGTATAAAGTGACATGACAGTAGCTGGAGTCTTGTCTCTTCCATGAAACATAGCCTCAAGGACGAGTCTCCTACAAAGGGATTCCACACCTTTGCTTTGTTCAAGGGCCAGTCACAGAGATGAGTAAGTGACTTAAATCATGTAAAAGTGGTTTCAAATAGTTATATGGCTACTCTGTTAGATCCTTTGACTTCTTAGCAAGTCTACACCTACCTGGAGAACTGATATAAATCATACCAATTGGTTGTCCTTAACTTTCTGATATGTTCTGTGTTAGCCAGCTTACACCATCTGGGGCAGAACCTTTCTCCACTGACTTGCATAAACTACAAGGTTTGCTAACAGAGCATATCAATTTTGTCATTCCTTCTAATGTTTTCTATGGATATGGTAAGAAATTACCTGTAGTTGCAGGTAACTTCAGAAAAATGGGGTTTTTTTTTGTAAGTTCTTTGTTGCATTGCTGTAACACTGAGAATCTCCTGCTGGTGCTGGAACCTTATTGTGGGACAGAAGCTGTAGCTCTTAGAAACAAATAGAAAAAGATTTCAAAGAAACCAGGGAAAAGTTAAATCTAAAGTTCTATTAATGAACACACAGATCAGAATCCAACCCTCATAGATTTGCTCATCGCTTTAACTTTTCAGGTTTCAAGTATCAAAGATATACTAAGGTATTTCTCCTGGTTGTTCATCAGGTTATGGATTATCTCCAGAAATAATGAATAGCCTTGCCAAAAAAACGTGGTCACCTCCCTCTTGCACCACTCCTCCACCTGGTCTCCCAGCTCTGATTTCCCTTCTTAAATAATGATGGCAGAAGTGCAAGATTGGCCCAGCCAGGCTGGAGGTGAGTCCAGCTCAGACCCAGGGAAAGATGTGAGAACTGCTTACAGGTGACCAGCACTGCAGTCCCCTGCCCCTGTTACCAAGCAAAAGGCAGCTCCACACAAACTCATCACAGGAGGGATTGTCATAATTTATGTGACATCTGTGACAGACATGGATCCACTAGAAATAAACAGGAGATCATAAAGACCTTCAGATAGCCGCCTTATACAGTGACATACCTGTACATTACTGTATCTCTCTGTATATCTATATCAGTACATCCTGCCATGAAATGAAACAAAACAAATATTAAGGCATCCTAGTGAAAAGATTATAAACATGCTGGTTCATAAAATAAACCATAAATTGTATTGTTGGAATACTTTTTTGGTGTTTAAAACAATTTTAGAATGACTTTATTGAATTCACCTGTATTTGTTATATTCTGATGGAGAAAGACCAAGAATTATCCATATATATTGCAAATACCTGCTTACCTAGGGAATCTAGAAATAGAGCTGAACTAGCTCACATCAGAAAACTTAAGCTCTAGAGATATAGGTCAATCATTTTCTGTTTTAAAGTGAAAGCTTAAGCTCTGTAGAAAGCAACACAGTCACTAGGGAAATGCAGGCACACAGTCCCCATGGGACCAACTGAACACTGACCCTGAAGAAAAGAAACAGATCTTTAGCACCACCATGACATTCAACAAGTCTTCACTACTCTGAAAGAGCTTTCTTCTGCTTTATTAAAAATATACATTGAAAAACAGGTCAGTAGTCACATTTCAGTGACAGGGGTTTAAACTGAAATGTAGATCATCTCTTTTTTCTTTTTGATGAAAATATCCAAGATAAGGAAGAAAGATTGCTTCAATAAAGGTTCGTTCCCAAGCAAATTCTCTGTAGTAACTCCATACTGGAGGGACTTTGTTTAAAAGTACCACTGATCAGGAAAAAAATAAATCAAGTAGCAGGTTATATGCACTAACAAACAGTGATTACAATAGCTCACACTCCCTAAAATGGCATGAAAGTGTAGCTGAATGCCAAATTATGAGCTGTTTCAGAGATGAGGAATGGATGGGTTTCTGTAATCCTCCCAACTTTCCAATGCACCGAAAGGCTGAAGAGCATAGGGGGGGGTTATTAACTTTAGCTGGCCATTAGTCATTAATACACAAATAGTCTTGTATCACTTGTGCTCAGTGACAGAAATATATAAATACCTAGAGTGAGATCAAAAAATAATCAAAGTACACCTGGTTATTATTTGTAAAGACTTAACTGTAAGTTTTTAATGATTAATTTATCTGGCATCTAATACCTTAATAGATCATGGGAAACATCAAGGGAGGAATGTGGTACTGCATTTTTAAAGTCTCTTTCACTCTCACTGAATGATAATAGGCATGGAAGCTATCATTAGTCTTGTTAGATGATGGTTCCTTTAGGAATCTCTTATGTGTTACCTTTTCGAGGGAAGGTCAGAGAAAATCCCCCTGGGAGTCCCCTTGCAGGATACAGCTAACACAAGCGTAAACTGTATGGAAATGGCTAAATTATCTTTAGAGAGACCTTGGTCTTTCACATCAATCAGACCTCTCTGAACTAGTAAAACAGATCAGCATCCTGCCTGTAAGACTGTTCTTATCCATATGTTTGCCATGACTGTCACAACACATTTTGTATAGGGAGAGCATTGTCTTTATTTTTCTGGTCTGTTGGTAAATGCTAAAGGTAGGGGCCATTTATTTTAGTAAGAGCTACATGAACTGTTAGTATAAAAATGCAACGTTTCAGGTTGTAGTCCAAAGCTAGAGAGTCAGGAAACATAAAAGCTAATGCCACAAGAACAACCTCAATGCTACCACTGCGCATATCTTGTATATTTTATGGTATAGATTTTACAGCATAATCAATAATCTATTAAAGCCTCACATTTAACAAGGAAACAGGATTACAAAGGGACTATTTATAGAATATGACCAGTATTTGTCCAAAAGTTTGAGGATTTCTTGACTTTTCTTGACTTTGGCTATATAAACTTGACATTCTGTGTTTAAATTCACTTTAGTTCTGAAGGTATTTAGGAGGATGGCCTGCTTCCAGTGCTTGCTTTATTGCTTTTTCTTGTTAAATACTATCTTTATCTTCCTGTGCTGGAAAGAGAGAAAGAAAGTTTCATGCTCATCTGTTCCTATTATCCTCCTAGAGCACTTTATGTGGGTTAGAAAACAAAGGAGCAACAGCTCATTTATCTTTTGTCCACAATGACTCTAAGCCTACTTTGGTGAAGAAATTTTAAATGACAATTTAGAATTTTCAGTGTTACAGGATCTAGATGGAACTTTGGACATACTCTACAAAACAATTGGAATAGAGAATAGGTCCTGTTTTCAAAGCCATACACCTCAACTGATAGCAGTGAAGTACACTCTTCCAACAAAAAAAGTTTTGGCAAAGAGCAAATCTTCCCTAGGGACATTCTGATTATGTCTTAGGCTTTTGTTTTTAACTTAAACTTTAAATTTCTGCATAATAGCTATTTCAAACAGCAATTTCAAATCATCATTACACTTAACGTGTGAGATATTACTAGTCCTAATAATTTGGGCATCCAAGCATTGCAGAAGAAATCATTCCTTGATCAATTACTTATGAGACATGCTCAAATGCTACTACAGCATCCAAGAGGAATCCAGTCATGTACAATCATAGAATCACAGAATGTTGGAAGGTTAGAAGGGACCTTTAGAAATCATCTAGTCCAACTCCCCCGCTAAAGCAGGTCCCACCTAGATCAAGTTGCATAGGAACATGTCCAGTCAGGTCTTAGGTGATAAACAACTTGAGCCAATAAATATCCAGGGCTGGACAGGCTGTAGAAGCTTGTGCCTACTGCCCTTTTAAGGCCACATCTGGAGTGCAGTGTCCAGTTCTGGGCTCTGCAGTTCAAGAGGGACAAGGAACTTCTGGAGAGTCCAGTGGAGGGCTACAAAGATAATGAGGGGACAGGAACAATTCTTATATGAAGAAAGGCTGCAAGATCTGTGGCTGTTTAGCCTGGAGAAGACTGAGAGAGAATCTTATAAATGCTAAAATACCTGAAGGGCAGTTGTCAAGAGTTGTCCGGGTGAGGGAGCCCTGGCCCAGGCTGCCCAGGGAGGGTGTGGAGGCTCCTTCCATGGAGCTCTTCAAGATCCACCTGGACACATTCCTGTGTGACCTGATCTAGGTGGGACCTGCTTCTGCTGGGAGGGTGGAGTAGATGATCTCCAGAGATCCTGTCAAACTCCTACCATTCTATGATTCTTTGTGAGGAACTCTGAATATGAGGCATAAAGGTCTGCACTTTTATAAGAGTAACTTTCATTTACACAGCAAATTAACTTTGAAAAGCAGCCATCCTTCCTGAAGTTAATTGTGAACTTGTTTTATGGTGTATCCCCATCTCTTCTCTGTCAACTCCTGTCCTGTAAATTTATTGAGTACACTCATATTTAGTGGGTGCTAAGTTTATGTTAGCAATATGGTCAGCATAATGGTATGGCTGTTGCTACTCCAAAGATACATGAGTAATCACAAATACTGTACCAGGCAATGTTGGGATACATCAGAGAACTCAGTCTGAAAATCCCACCAGCATTTAAATGTGAAATATCCCTGATAGTTCTTGCTGTTATAGCTCAAGAGGTCTTAACTGGCAGTAACAAGCTTCTACAAGTCTACTGAACCCATCTTGCATAGTTCTCCATGTCTGATATTCATTTTAGATTCTCTAATTCAATTCTCACCATATCCTGGCATATTTTCTTTCCCTCTTTCCCATTCAGTAGTTTTAGAGGGTACCTTTTCTCTACCACTCTATGAGATGATGACTCTTACAATGTTTTTTTTTTCCAAGGGACTGAAAAGGCTCACAACAATGACTAAGGAAAATCTCACTGAATCCTGTGAGAGATGTTACTAGCAAGCTGAAAAACTATTGAAGTACAAAAAATAAATGTGGAATCATAGAATGGTGGGGTTAGAAGGGACCTTTAGAGATCATCCAGTCCAACTCCTCTGCAGAAGCAGGTTGACCTAGATCAGGTCACACAGGAACATGTCCAGGTGGGCCTTGAAGAGTTCCAAGGAAGGAGCCTCCACACCCTCCCTGGGCAGCCTGAGCCAAGGCTCCATCCCCTCAACACTGATATAGTTTTTCCTATGTTTAATGGAACTTTGTTGTGCTCCAGCTTCATCTCATCACCCCTTGTCCTGTTGCCATTGAAGAAAGTGCTGCCCCAACCTCGACACCCACCCTTTAGATAAATGTAAATACAGCTTGGTGTTATGCTTAAACCAAAATTAACTTACTGATCAATATCTTCTATTAAACAGTTCTCTGAGATGGAAATACATCCAAGTGTGGACATGGAAATGAGGATGATAAACTCTCATTTCCTAAAGTGTTAATTCCATTCCATAAATCTTCCTTCTTCAGGAACACTTGTGTGACACACATTACTTGCTCTTAATGGAAAAGTATATCTGCAGAAATTTGCCCAAGAAAGGTCTCACAGGACTCTGGCTTTGGTGGTTTCTGTCCTAATTTTATGGCTATTCACACACAAATATGTTGTTCCCAGAAAACCTTTACAGTGCAGCCTTTCCTGTGGTTTTCCAGATTTGCACTCACAGGATGCACAGACGTGTGCCTGAGTGCTCAAAACACAGACAAAAGTCTCAGGAGGCAGGCACCAGGACAACCTCCTTTACTGGTCTTTGCCATTTTTACCTCAATTGTTCTCCTCCATTTAAGCTTCTCTGTGACTATCTCTGTGTGTCAAGATAATATCTCCAGAGCTCTAGATTGAACTTTTCTTGTATATTTTGTAATTCTTCAGGTTCTTTTTTGCAGTCCTATGATTTTTTTAAAAAGAAAATAATTGAAAAAAACCCCAATTTCTGTAAGTTTCAGGTTGTACTTTTTACATTTCCATTTTTAGAAACCTTTCTTTTAAAACTTTTCTTTGAATTAGAGACTTTCTCCAGTTAAGCCTCCTCTGTTCTCAAGCTATACGTGATCTACAAGGGAATTATTCTTTCTCAGGGTCTTTGCTATTGGCTACTTTGCCTGTTTTTCTGGCCAAGTAATGTATTTGCCAAAGCTTCAAAAGAAAGGAACAGCAGAGGCTATGAAAACACACACTTTTCCTTATTTCAGTAACACAGTTCTAATTATCTTAGCCAAATGTGAATTTAGTTAGTCCCTTCGAGTTAAAAGGAAAATATGTCTCCTTTGAATTAGTTCATCTGTGGGTCACAAGAGTGAATTTAGCGCTGACTGACCACAAATAGTTCTTCACTTCTAAGAAGACTTGCTTTCCCCTTTCTGGTCTCAGTGTGGAAAACATTATATGATGTCAAAAGGACTGGCCTGCCAGAGATTGCCAATGATTTGGAAAAGAAAAGTAGAAAAGAAAGGGAAAAGAGAAAACACAGGAAAAACTGGAAAATGGTGGGGGGGGAAGACAAAAAGGCAAAACAGGGCAAAAAAATAGGCAAAAAGGAATAAAGGAAAAAAGGAAGAGAGGTGGGAGAAAGATGAATAAGAAAGGTAAGGAAAAGAAGAAAGGAGAAGGGAAAAAAGAAAGAGGAAAGAGGGGAAATGAAAACTAAAATAAAGTTTCTCTTAAAAGGACTTCATTACAAAAATTCTCACTTCCTTGTAACTCTGCTTAGCAGTCAGTGAAGTCACAGAAGAACATTTAGCTTCAGCTTAAGAGAACATGAACGCGACATCCAAATAAAATCTCACAGTGTAATAGGGTATCCTTGACCTGGAATATCACTATTCAGGGCATATCCCACAAATTCAATTTCTTTTTCATGGACACCAACAAGAAATGTCATTTCTTTGTTAGCTCTATGATCAATCTGCTCCTGACTTTTCCCCTGATACTTTTTTCTTGAGGTTTCCTATGAAACTGACATAAAAACAATTGTCATCCAGTGAGAATAGATGAGATTATTTTTCTTCCATCACAGATGCCCAGATTTTGCCACAAGTCAAAACTTGTTCAAATAGGCTCCAAGATTAAGAACATCTGAAAATCATTATTAAATAAGCTATACTAATATCTCCTAATGCAGAAAGAGTGTAATCAATAAATATAAAGAAGAGCTAAAGTAAGTATTACTCTAGGAGAAGGGAGGAAGTCTCCCAGTTCTCCTGGTCATGCCATATTGTTACACAACTGTAGCTGGTTTATTTATTGTAGCAGATGTTTTTCCCTAAAATTAAAAACAATAAAAAATTGAATGCCATTATCACAGAATCACGGAATGGTAGGGTTGGAAGAGACCTTTAGAGATCATCCAGTTCAACCCCCTTGCTAAAGCAGGTCCCACCTAGATCAGGTCACACAGGTGACATGTTCAGGTGGGTTTTGAAAACCTCCAAGGAAAGAGCCTCCACACCCTCCCTGGGCAGCCTGGGCCAGGGATCATCTGTTTTGCCAGCTTAGAATGGGACTGTGTATTAATACAAGGAAAACAAGCACTATGTTTTAATAGTGTCAGCCTCCACATTACGTCTATGTTGTCTTCATTAAGACTTCGTGTCAAAAGCATTCTTGGTTTCTGAATGACAAAATCAACTATTAAGCAACAGCTTTCTCACTCCTCACTAAAGCCAGCATGCTTTACTTTCAGATTGGTTGATAAGTTCATAGAGTTAGAATTGTATCAACACAGAACTTACAGTGGAATACAGTTAAACAGTCCTCCCCTCCACGAAAGCACTGTTTTTAGTAAACACAATTATACAGTACAATTTTTTTGTATATTTGCAACTAAAACACGAAAGCTCTTGTTCTTCTAATATTTGTGACATCTCTTATACGTACTGCTATTGTTTCCCTAAAATTGTGTTTAAATGAATGTGTGAAATGCAACCAGAACCTGCAATTTAGCTTCAAGTAAATCAGAATATTCAGTCTAAGGATTTAAGGTGCAGCTGTTTCTGCCATTCATTTGGGTAATCACTGTACATAAATTTATACACCATGAAAAGCTTTATTCGTGTTCATATGGTGTGAAAATTGAAAGAAAAACTCTAAATTAATTACCTTTTTAAACAAAGCAATTTAGATTTATCACATGTGGCAAGGGAATTTGTTCACATATTCTAAAGCTTCTGTGAAATACAGGAATGAAATATGAGTTAGGAAAAAGGGTTTATGCTCTTTAGAGACTTTAAGATGTGAAAAGCAAATTAACTGCCCCTGACTTCAATCAACACGCTCTTATGGGTTTGTGTTAAAATCTACCTGCAGCAGCAGCCTGATGCCCTGCAGAGGCTCCAGAGGAACAGAGCCTCACAAGCCTTTGTCTAGAACCACCTGAGACATTTCCATCTCCGGTGGCAACTTTTAGGATATGGGCTTCAGCTGCTGGGGTAACACATTATTATTTTTCCTATTCCATTATAAATGTCAGTCTAAAGCCATTATGTAGCAATATGTCTTCCTGAATACAATACAAAGAACTCACTCTCTTCTGCTAGGAAGTGTCATTTTCTCCCACATGAAATAAGTTTGTGAGTATGTAGAAAAAAAAACATTGCAGCTTTGATTTCTGTGAATGCTTCCATTATTTCTCATTAGGAACCTCAAGTTCCTTGCTACATAGACTTGATCGCATCCCAGTATACTACCAGTTATTTATTCAGCTAGTGTTTGCCAGCATGCATCCACCTTTAATTTACATTTGGAAAAAGAGAAACATGGCTTGATGAAATAATTTGCAGCCTGAAATTGATCTCCGTGAAAAGAAAATGTACTCAAAGTCTGTTGCCGTAAGAAAACTATACCATGAGAAAACAGGTGCCCAAACACAGAGAATGGAAAGGCTGTTGTTTTCATTTCTCTCAAACACAGCCATCCAAAAAAAAAAAAAAATAGCTCCTTCACAAAGAATATAAAATGACCAGAGGATATCATTCAGGGAAGGAAAATATTTTAAGACTTAATTCTTCAACACCGTTGTTTCAGCATGCTGACCAAAATCAATGCTAACAAAAATCACCTCCTTTTAATCTGTTATTCTTTTGTTCCATTGAAGTAACTCAAGATCAATATGTATTGATTTGCTCCCTAATCATATTAATTTTACTTTAGGAATTAGGGAGGCCATAATGAGAATGTGAAGTTACTTGAAGACAGTACATTATAGGTAGCCTAATTTAGCAGGAGCTTGTGCATGAGATTAATTCATTAAAAGCTGCCAATTACCATACAAACAGGGGAGATAAATAAGATTTTCTCTTTTAATTTGCATTTTATATATTCCTTTGTAATTTTTAAAAGCATAAATGCATTTACAGCCTAACTAGACTTTTAATGTATATCCATTTTATTCCCGAAGAATACAATTATATTTCATTCCTCACCTTTAGCTTTGCACAGAGATTTAGAAAGTGAGAGCGTGGCATCTAGACATGAGACATTTAATGTGACACTTTAATTACCAAAAAGAATGACATGCTAATACCTTTAACATCCCAACCATTCTTTCCAAGAAACTTTCCTCCACTTACAGAGAGTAAGAGGTTCAGATGATAGGTAACAATACCAGAAATGAAGGTGGATTGACCTGTCTTGGATGAGGATGCAGCTTATAAATGTATCTCGGACATAAATGACCATTTATAAAGATCAGAATCATTATTTCAATGGGGATAGCTACATATCAATGCAAATGAATGCTTGATCATATGGTTTCTTTGAAGGACTTTGTTTGTTGTTTGATGAGGTTAAAATGAACTGTCTTACTGTTGGAATGATTCTCTCCTTGCCCTTTTTGCACTATAGCCCAGCATAATCTGGAGAACTGGAAATTTACATGAGGTACTTGATTCTTTGTTGCTCTACAGCTGTAGGATTGGGAGTATCGCCAGTGAAATATCACAAAAGTAATCAGGCTTGTGTAATTTAGTGTCTGTAAAGAGAGAGTCAGACCCAAGAGATGTTTAAAAGAAACTTACTGTGATTTTTAAGCTATTTGTGATTCTCTTTAAAACACAGTCCTTGAGCAGACTGAACACTACTTTTTTTTTCCTGAGAAGATAAATGGTGTCATTCCTGTTTTGAGAAGCTAGAAAGCTTGACAAATATTTAAAAGGAGGGCAGAAGAAAACAGAATGTTATGAAACTAGGAAAAAAAAAAAGATTGGAAACTTGTTCTTCTTGAGATCCATTAATTATTGTGTATGTAATACAGTGTGGTGATAATGGTTCTTCCCACAGGTAATGTACTCATGCAAAAGGTGCAGTCCAGTTGGTTTATTTCCTTAAATTCCTTCACAATTCCTTTATATTAACCTATAATAAAATTATGTTTGGTGATATCTCTGTTCAGAAGCATTTAAGTAATTAATTGCAGCTACAGGAGGCAGATCTTAGTACAAACACATGCAAAATACAGGTCTTGGACAAATGGAAACAGCTTCTTAAGTAGGAAAATCTGAAGCTGATGTCTCATTTCAAAGATGTATATTCTCAAATAGCTGACACCAAAACTGATAGTCAGTGTCAAATCCTGGCCATCTGCTGTCAAAACTCAGTGCAAAATATTTTGGTAAAGGAAAGATATTGAGCGTTCAAGTAAACTTTGGCAGTTCTTTACCTCAAGCTGAGCTGTCCTTTGGTATGGGTTTCAGTCATGGTTGTTCTCAACAAGGTAGATACTGTCAAGTTTATCATTAATTGGCACTAGTAGACTTATAGTGAGGTCCTGGACTAGATTTATGTACTTCCTTGGGTGTCCACAGTACAGACATTGGTGCTGAAGTGTAACATAAACAGCTGAGAAGATCAGGCTGCCAGTTCTGGTGAAGCAGTACTTTGCTGCAATTTTTCTGTGTGCTGCAAGCTTCAGGAAGCAACAAAGAGGAGTGTAAAAGCAGTTTTTCCAACATCTGGTGCCTTCTTAAATCCAAGCTGCCTTTCTCTGCCAGCAATAATTAACTGCCTCATGGAAAAACATGACCAATATGAGGAATTGTCATTCATATTGCTAGCAGATTGCCAGACAGATAACACATCATGATAATGATGATGATAATGATATATAAATGTTATGCACACTGCATTCCTGTTACATTCCTGCACTGAATACAGCATAAAAGGAGCCTCCTTATAGGAGTGTTCAGCAAAAACTGAGGGGGAGATTTTTTCCAAAGCCATCAGCATCTATTTGTCACAGGATTTTCTACTGTTGCCTGTGACTCTAACCACTAAACACATGCTCCACCAGTGGAATGCTTCCACTGTATCTGGGTGCAATTTGAGAACAATGGGAACTGTCATCCCATTAAGCTTTTATTCCCTTTTTTTCCCCCCACCCCCTAGTCACACTAAGAGACTGAGCAACTTAGCTTGATAGGCTGCAGTAGTAATAGGAGCATTACTGTTAAATAGGAAACAGAGTAAATTAGCTTGTGAAAACTATTGTTTTGTGGTGCCAGCAGCACATGAGTTAGCTAATGTAGAGCTGACTTGGGTGTGCCTGCAGTGTCCAAGTCGTAACTGCAGCATCATTTCACTCCCTCTGTCAGGGCTGCTCCTTATCATGGCCATTTAGTAACAAAAATATTCTGTTTCTATGTTCTTACTCCTAGGGTACTCACAGGACAGGTGCCAGGTGCAGCATGTTCTCTGTTACCTTTAGTCTATATTCCCATATCTATAGTCCATACACTATAGTCTATATACTTGATGTTTTATAGTCTATATACTATGTATGGTGATCAATGGCACAGAATTAAGTTGGAGGCCTGTGGCCAGTGGAGTTCCTCAGGCATCGGTTCTCGGACTACTCTTGTTTAACATCTTCATCAACCACCTGGGTAAGGGGACAGAGTGTACCCTCAGCAAGTTCCCTGATGACACCAAACTGGAGGACTGGCTGATTCCCCAGAGGCTGTGCTGCCATTCAGCAGGATCTCGACCAGCTGGAGAGTTGGGCACAGGGGAACCTCCTGAGGTTCAACAATGACAAGTACAGAGTCCTGCAGCTGGAGAGGAACAACCCCATGCACCAGCACAGGCTGGGGGTGACCTGCTGGAGAGCAGCTCTGCAGAGACAGACCTGGGAGTGCTGGTTGATAATAAACTGACCATGAGCCAGCAATGTGCCCTCGTGGCCAAGAAGGCCAATGGCAGCCAGGGATGCATCAAGAAGACTGTGGGCAGCAGGTCAAGGGAGGTTCTGCTCCCCCTCTACTGTGCCCTGCTGAGGCCTCATCTGGAGTCCTGTGTCCAGTTCTGGGCTCCTCAGCTCAAGAGGGACAGGGAACTGCTGGAGAGAGGCCAGCACAGGGCCACCAAGATAATCAGGGGACTGGAGCATCTTTCATACGAGGAAAGGCTGCGGGACCTGGGGCTGTTTAGTCTGGAGAAGAGAAGACTGAGGGGGGATCTTATTCATATCTAAATGGTGGGTGTCAGGAGGTTGGGGCAGCACTTTTTTCTATGGTATCTATCAACAGGACAAGGGTGATGGGATGAAGCTGCAACACAAAAAGTTCCACTTAAACATCAGAAAAAACTCTTTCAGCGTTTGAGTGAGGGAGCCCTGGCCCAGGCTGCCCAGGGAGGGTGTGGAGGCTCCTTCCTTTGAGTTCTTCAAGGCCTGCTTGGACATGTTCCTGTGCCACCTGATTTAGGTGAACCTGCTTCTGCAGGGGGATTGGGCTTGATGATCTCTAAAGGTCCCTTCCCTATATACAGAAGGAAGAAGACCCAGGTAAGGTTTGCGCCCAGGAGCAGCTTCTCCTAATACTGAATACAGTTCCAGTAATGTGACTGTGAGTTGCTTACACTCAAACTAAGATACTTTGAATTAAATTTACAATAATAACAATGCAGTTATTTACAAAGCACTATGTAAAGCAGGTGTAGAAAACCTACCATTTGATTTTATATCTTCTGTATTTACTTATTACCTTTGGAAACAAACTAATTTAGGTTGTCAGGGACTCCCAGATGTCATCTAGTCCAATGCTCAAGTTTACCTTGATGTGCTCTCTGTAAGTTACATATCAAACATCAAACAACATGAAAAAAAGTGAGTCTGGATGGCAGTGCTGAGCAGGCAAACTTTGGATCTGTACTTCTTTCAACCAGCAGCATGATTAGGAAGATCTACCTAAAAAGAAAAGGAAACAACCTTATTACAATACCCTGCATATTTTTTGTCAGACAAAATTGAACTAGTTTCAAATCAAATAAGCCATATTTTAGAAGGATTCCTTCATCACTTCTAATTTATGTTTAATTATTCAGTTGGAGTTGATAAATCGAAATTGGCTGCAAGGATTCACTAGTCATAACACACAAGCTATTTGTTTAGCAATATTTTAACTGATCAGTGATTTATACATAGACATAATATAACTGGAAATGAGTCAAATACTGAAATGAGTCAGCTTTGGAAGCCTCAACTGACTAGATTTTTACTCCGTGTTTCATAAATTTATGTTTGGAAGGAACTAGCAGTAGAAAGTTCAGCCCACAAACAAAACTTTTCTAAAATTCACCTAAAAATAAAAATGTAATGTATCTTTTCTAATTATAGCTCAGTTGCCACAAGGATATTGTAAGTTGTATATTGTAAGAATAATCTAGGAAGTAATGGGCTTTGATATTCAGAATTAAACTCCACTCCTGAAAAAAGCTGGTCACTCTGCTTATACTGAAAGAAGCTGTAGTAGTTTTGTCTGGGCGAGGTTTTTTGGTAGCACGGGGGCTGAAGGGGCAGCTTCTTTAAACAGAGTTGCCAGAAGCTTCCCTTGTAGCTGACAGGGTTAGGGTCAGTAAGTTTTAAGCTGGACCCTGCACCTGCCCCTGCCCCAGGCCTGGCCAATTAGTGATGGAGGTAACACCTCTGTGAATGACAGATTTGAGAAGAAGAAGTCGTTGCGCAGTTGCAGAACTGCAGCAGAAACNGAGGTGCCCACGCCGGAGCAGGTTTGCTGTCAGGACTTGTGATCCCGGTGGATGACCCACGCTGGGGCAGGGTGTGAGGTACTGCCCCATAGGAGGTCCCATGCCAGAGCAGTTGATGAGGAGCTGCAGCCCATGGGAAGGACTCACTTTGGAGAAGTTCATGAGGGACTGTCTCCAGTGGGAGAGACCCCACAGTGTAGCAGTGGGAAGTGTGAGGACGCTTCTGCCTGAGAAGCAGCAGCATCAAAGTCCACGTGTAATGAACTGACTGCAACCCTCATCTCCCATCCCCTGCGCCGCTCAGGGGGAAAGGAAAAGGAGTCCTGAGAAGAGGAGGGGTGGGGGGAGGTGTTTTAAGATGGTTTTATTACTCATCTCCCTGCTCTTATTGTTTCTTTGCTAAGTCAAACCTTTTTCTCGCTAAGTTGAGTCTGTTTTGCCTGTGATGCTAACTGCCGAGTGATCTCTCCGTTCTTATCTCAACTCACAAGCACTTTGTTATATTTCTCTCTCTTTCTCCTGTCCAGTTTAGGAGGGGGAGTGATTTTATGACTGGTAGACATCAGGCTAAACCACCACAGAAGCTACAGATCTGGAGGTTTAAAGCTGACTGCTCCTTCCAAGCACACATCTGTGTATTCTACACATTTCCTCACAGTGATCATCAGCATGGTTTTGAGCCATTTGTTCACGAGACAAAGTAAGTTTGACTCAACAAGAAAGTTAAGTTTGACTTAATGTGTTTATCAAAGTTCCATCTCCTCAAAAACCATACTGAAAAGGAGGATAAAAGTAATAAACACAGGAATGTATGTAAGACCCACCTACAGCTGAGTGTGAACAACCCAAGTAAACAATGGCAAAACATAGACACAGCTGAAAGCCCTTAATTAGTCTGTCGCAATCAGAACAGTCCTGTGAACAGCCTCAGGTTTCTTCCTCTTTCAATAGGATTAAGTCTTGCTAAAGTAAATACACTGATGAAAAAATATCCCCAGAACAACACATAAGCCTTTTTGCTTGAAGTAATAATTTCAGAAGACCATGTATGCTTTGCTCTCAGAATGAGGCACATTTTTCAGCACTTAATACAGCTGGTTTCGTTTGCTGCTTTGGTCACTTAAGTCATGCTAGCATATTAGAGAGGTCTTTTTGCATTACGAAACACAAAGCTATGTGAGGTTCAAATTTGTAGTTGGCAGTGTAAATAACTCTTATGCATTGGACTGTGTGGTTCAGTCTTTAGTCTCTGTTTTAAGACTACAGTTGAGAAGTACCCATTAGTGAGGTGGGTTTGGAGATCCTATATATCTATGGAACTAACATTTTTTTAAGCTATCTATTCATCTCACGTATGAAACCGAACAGCTGCTTCTACAAAATAGCTTTACCTGGGCTGTTCTGGTCTTTGTGGGTGCCAGCCTGGAGACCATTTAGTGTCTTACATGAGGGCCTGATTCTATACTACCTGCCAACTTGTTTAATCTCCACCAATACAGCATAAGCAGTTTCTGAAACAAAGAAGTTTCTGAAATAAGAATCAGGCTTTCCCAGGATGACAATGGTTAGAAAGGCTGCTTTTCATTTTTAACGTGCAGATACTATGCACATTTCTTGGATGAAGATCTATTGAAAGAAATCATGCTCTTTCACCTCCAGACTAATAGTTCATTCTCTTACTTTTATGCAGAACCGCTAGAGCACATTTGGCTCTTGGTATAAAACTATTATTCTTTTGTAGCAAGTTTAGAACTTGCAAAATCCTGGCTCCAAGTCCTTGTCCCTCCATGTACTGCCCTGACTGAGATTAAAGCATTTCAAACACCCTTTTCTGCTTCTCTCTGTAGTGACTGCTGCCACTGTGGTGTCCCATTTGCTCAGCTCCTAGAGTAATCTTGTTTCCGTTCAGGAAACAAGAACAGTCTCATTCTTTATCGCTCTAACACATGAGCTATAGACATACAGACTCACTTGTTCCCTTCTGACCTGGAGGCCCTTGCACTCTTCACTATGCTGATGTTTGGCTTTAAAAATAATGGTGAAGCATTTGCCAGTCCAGACTCCTCTGCAGCCTGGCAGATAAACCAATTTCATGTGAGATATAGCCATTTGAACTGAGGCTGGAGCAGTTAACATTGATGTCTCTTCTCCTGTGTGAATCCTTCTGTCAGTAAACTGTCATGCAAAAGGCAGGCACTAACTTCTCATTCCACTCTCTCATAGACAAGGCAGTGATGCTTTTGCTTCTGTCCAGGGTGTACATCAGTCTGCTGGCAAACCTTCATGGTCTTGTATATAGAGTCTCCATCTCCGGTGTGGTCATGTGGGCTTTCCTTACTCTGCCTCGGGTGCACAGAGTGTGACACAGAGTGTGATTATGATGAGAAACTGTGAGGGAGCCCTGGCACAGGCTGCTCAAGAAGAGTGTGGAGTCTCCTTCTGGGGAGAATTTCCAGACACCCCTGGGCACGTTCCTATGTGACCTGATCTAGGTGAGAACTGCTTTAGAAGGGGGGGTTGGACTGGATGATCTCTAAAGGTCCCTTACAACCCTACCATTTTGTGATTATTTGATTATTGATAGCTGTTGTCTGGGTTAAGAGCAAGTAACTGTAAGTGAAGAGTTTGTAAGGATGTATAGCTTCCCTCATCATCGGACTTTGAGTGCTCCTAGCAAATGCCATCACCAAAACCAGCCTAAATCTCTGCTAGGGGTTGTTTGAAATAACTGAATAACCTGCTTGACTTTGCTGTGACACATGCTGGAAGAGTTCCTCAGGCAGCTACAGCTGACAGGCAATTAGGACATTGTTCCTTGCCATTTCACAAGCTGTCAACTAATGACTCCCAGCTGAAACACAGACACCGCCTAGGCAAACACTAACCTGGTTTCACTGAAGACCACTGAAGGAGCAAAGCTGAAGACAGGAACTCACTCAGATAGGCAGGAAAGCAGTAAAGTTAATGCTAAGAAACAGTGGCTCCTGCTCTGACACCTAAGACATCTGATTGGGCTTGTGGCAGCAGCAGTTTGCAGGGGGACAGGCTGGAAGGGAAGCATGAATGCAGTTAGTTCAGCTGGAAGCCATTACTGTACAGCTGAGAGGCAGCAAGGAGCAGCTTCCTAAGCTGCTTCCCAGCAATACCTCTGTGAGCATTTCCTTTTCAAGGCAGAGGCAAGCTGATAACATAAGACTAAAACTCAAATTGAACTCGCCTCATGCCAAAATCAAACAAGCAGGTTGGAAGTACTCATATGTTTGGGAATAAGTGAGAAGTAGTTTATGGACCTGTTTTCTATCATCTCTCAGTTGTTTGATCCTGGCTCCCAGCTAAAAACCTCGTAACTGACTGTGAGGATGCATGCAGTCCCTTTGAAAGTAAAATCAAACAGGTGAAGACTGAAAGCCGCGACTCTCGGTGATTTAAACCTACATCTTTGACTTTGCTCTGAAACAGAGCAGAATAGCTCTCTCAGAAACCAGTAATGTAAACCTGAGAGGTAATAAAGACCAACCTGTTACATGTTAGTCTCAAAAATAGCACAAAGATCTCCTCCATCTGTATTTTACAGTAAAAATGGTTTAAGCCTGGTTTCAGAGCTTGAGCCTCTGTGCTCTCCTCTGCACTCTGCCCCCAGAGCATTTTCCTTTTGGGTGATGAAGATGACAAACTGAAAGAACAAGCACAGTGATTTACCAACGTGGTCAATGAGACAGAACAGACTGCCAGACAATCGTCCTTCAAGATTCTTTCTACGGATTCTTAGTGTAGGTGCTTTGGTTTCTGAGCATTCTCCCTGTTGCAGTATTCTCTTTCAGCTCCAGCTTTTCTTGTTGGCTACGTAAGGATGGGAGACAGTTAACTGTAGCTTTGTGGACTCCACCCCTAATAGGAAAAGTTGCTGTTGTGACACTAAGTGCCTTTTGAGAACTGGGCAGTCTGACACCACCCCACAGAGTATTTAAATTGCTTTTCTTTTTCTTTTAAGAGCAGTGTAAATCAAACACTGAGTTTGAGCCCAGCAACATATTCATGACTGTAAGTAAGAAACAGAAGGGCCTTTTTAGGCTTTATATTGGTCCCTTTGTAGATATGTATTTAGGACAATTCTAATATTTCATGCATCCATTTAAATTCAAACAAATCAGAAAACTGCTCTTGTTTTCTCGGCTGGAGTTATTATTTCAGTGATGTTCAGTTTTACTACAAGAGCATACATAATAATTTGATCAAATGTTCCCAAATCATAACAAAAGCAGTTGATATTTATTTTACAGAAGATTTTAGGATCGTTCATTTCAGGGTTTTAGGATAGAACATTTCACTTACAGCACAGGTATACTTTCAAATGAATTGTAATATTAAAATAAAATGTTAATTCTTGTTTTTTGTAGTAGCAGTTGTGCACACAAATCATTGCAGAAGGGTTTCAAGTCTGCATATTAGCATTTAATTAATTGCTTTACCCAGCCAAAAGGATTCTCAGTACTGTTTCTGTATTCTATAATAACAGTACGGAAATATAGAATGGTAGAATCATAGAATGGTGGGGTTGGAAGGGACCTATAGAGATCATCCAGTCCAACACCCCTGCAGAAGCAGGTTCACCTAGATCAGGTCACACAGGTCTCATTCTGTGATTCTATAATTCTATGATAATTAAAGACTCCGTTCATGAGGTATCTACTCTGCACTTGTCCTTGTTGAGCCTCGTGAGGTTCCTCTCTGCCCAACTCTCCAGCCGGTTGAGATCCCACTGAATGGCAGCACAGCCTCTGGGGAATCAGCCAGTGCTCCCAGTCTGGTGTCATCAGGGAACTTGCTGAGGGTCCCTCTGTCCCTTCATCCAAGTGGTTCATGAAGATGTTAAACAAGACTGGCCCCAGAACCGATCCCTGAAGAACTCCACTGGCCACAGGCCTCCAACTCAATTCTGTGCCATTGATCACCACCCCCTGGGCTCTGTCATTCAGCCAGCATCATAAAGTCACAGCATTTGGATTCTTCTTTTTATTCATTATTTAGATTTTGAGTTACTATTTTAATACTGAAAAAACCTGTTTCAAAACTCCTTTTAAAAAATACTTGTATATCTTTGTCGATCTTCCAAGACTAGCTGTAAAAACTATGTTCAGAGACTTTAGTTTTCCTTTCTCATTTACATGCAATGACAAATCCAGAATAAGCAGTAAACTTATTGCAACTGCTCTGTCTATATCTGCACTGTTTCTAGGTCATAAGAAATCAGCTCATAACCTCTGGCTTCCATTTTGTGAAAACAAATAAGAGGATTGGAAATAACCTCAGAGTGCTATGTATCTTCCAAGGTAGAATATCAATAGCAGTACTCAATCAATATTTCAATTATCACCAGAATTTTCTCAGTATTTCTGAGCCATTTTTCAATCAAGTATTGTGAAAATAAATAGAGTAGCTTGGGGATTATGGAATATTGTGAGAGGTAGGTGGAAACGAAGACTTCAGTCCTGCAGCTTGCTGTGTAAAATCACACATGCCTTCACTGCCAGTTAATTCAGTGCCCAAGCTGGAGTACAACCTGAGCAGTGCAATCCCCAGCTCTAGGTCATAATCCCCCAGTGACCCCAGGCAAGATATCGGCCAGCACTACTGGATGGTCTTGGCTTACTGTGGTGACCCAGAATTACACCAAGCCACACAGAAACCAGGCTGGAAAACAGAAGCTAAAAACTGAGAGAAAGAGGGTTTTTTTTTTAACTTCCCCATCAGCTGCACTGACTTAATGGGAAAGAAGAATATTGCAACAAACAGACCTCAGACAGATGCAAGTGAGGAAAAGCTGAAGGAAAAAGTGCTTTGCTGTGGTTCATTTGTGTCATCTTCTATGAAATGAAGTGCTTGAGCACAACTGTGACAAGGACAACAGAAACCCAGGCTCCCACCTTGCCTAGCCTGGCAGTCAAGTGTTGCAACATCCAGTGATTTAGTAGATTAGAACCTAGGTTTCTTGTATGCAAAGCATTAGTAATGCTGGAGAGGGACATAAGGAATCGAAGCAAAGCTGGGAATAGAACATTAGTGTCATTCTTACTTATTTCATCAAGGGCAGAAATATCTTACTGATTAACACAGGGACAACATGATCTCATCTGAGGCAGATGCCAAACAGATCACAAATTCAAATCTCCCCAAATGTGAATTAAAACAAGGTGACGAAGGTCGTATCTTCAAAACTATACACAACCAAGAAAGAAACAAACAATGAAGTATGAAAACAGAACATCCCTTCAAGATATAGAGTTGTAAAATGAAACTCTACAGGGGACAGGTTTTGTCCTTTGAGTATTGTCTAGGTGTTAGGCAGGAATGGGAACATGGACGGTTTTATTGAATAGTACTGATAAATGAAGCCAAATGCAGCTTGTTACCACTTGCACTTGGATGAATCATTCTACAATACAATATCTTAACTCCAAGCCAAACCTTAAGCAAACTAACAATGCTATTAAAAAATGGCCTGTTTATATCCCTGTTAATTCGCAGAATCACAGAATCTCAAGGGCTGGAAAGGACCCGGAAAGCTCATCCAGTGCAATCCCCCTGCCAGAGCAGCAGCACCTAGAGTAGGGTACACAGGAACTCATCCAGCTGGGTTTGGAATGTCTCCAGAGAAGGAGACTCCACAGCCCATCTGGGCAGCCCCTGCCAGTGCTCCCTCACCTCAACAGGGGAGAAGTTTGTCTTTGTGTTTCTTTGGAACCTCTTCTGTTCCAGCTTGTACCTGTTGCCCCTTGTCCTGTCATTGGCCATCACTGAGCACAGCCTGGCTGCAGCCTCCTGACATCCATCCTTTATGGATTTGTAAACATGAATGAGGTCACTCTTCAGTCTCTTCTCCAAGCTACAGAGCCCAGCTCTTTACCTTGAGCCTTTCATCAGAAAGGAGATGCTCAACTCCTTTCATCACATTTGTGGCCCTGTGCTGAACTCTCTCCAGCAACTCCCTGTCCTTCTGGAACTGAGGGGCTCAGAACTGGACACAAGATTCCAGATGCAGTCTCAAAAGGGCAGAGTAGAGGAAGGGAAGGAGAACCTCTCTGACATACCGCTCACACCTCTTCTCATCCAGCCCAGGATGCCATTGGCCTTCTTGGCCATGAGGACACGTTGCTGGCTCATGCTCATCCTGCTGCCCACCAGCACCCCCAGCTCCCTTTTCCCTACACAGCTCTCTAAGGGTTCATTCCCCAGCCTGTACTGGTACATGGGGTTGTTCTTCCCCAGATGCAACACTCTACCCTTGCCCTTGTTGAATTTCATTAGATTTCTCTCTGCTCACCTCTCCAGCCTGTCCAGGTCTGGTTGAATGGCAGCACAGCCTTCCGGGGTGTCAGCTACTGCCCCTAGTTTAGTATCATCAGCAAACTTGCTGACAGTGTATCTGTTCCCTCAGGAGGATCTTTAATGAATAGATTGAACAGTGCTAGTCCCAGCACTCGTCTCTGAGGGACTCCACTAGACACAGGCCTCCAACCAGACCCTGCCCCATTGATCACCACTCTCTGTCTTCTTCCCTTCAACCTCTTAACAATCCACCCCACTACCTGATCATTCATTCTACTCTGACTTACTCTTGGGTAGTATGGTGTGTTATGAACTGTCTTATGAGCGCATATTCCTACTATAAAGGAAATAACATCTCCCTTCTCTCAGCTTCTCTCAACTGTTCATACCTGCTAACTCTGAAAGCTAAAAAACCATTACTGAGGTCAAGTGACAGCATTTGGAAATGTTGTTGAAGGGACAATATGATCTCGTACTGAAGCTGTGCATGCACAAATGACCAACATGTCACATAACCCTCCTCTTCTCCACTCTTAAAAAGAAATGAAACAATGTGGATATCTTTTTCCCTAGTAAAATGGACATGATTCTTCAAATGAAAGCAAGATAATTTCACAGAAAATGGCTTGTTCCAAATGAATGTCTTCCACATCCTTTGAGTTCTGCCATTGTGTGAACAGCACTGATCATATGGGATGGGTTATTCCTGCCAGAGGAATGCTGAAATTTTGTCCACATTCTTATGTCAACATTTGATTTGTGTTTATTCATACCAAGTCTGCTCATTAAGATCCTATCCATTAAGGACAACTACGATGCTGGTTGCTCTTCAAGGAACAACAACTTTTCCTCAGAGATAACATAACCCTCCTTCCCAGGGAGTCATCAGCAATTTTTTTACATTCTGTAACAAGTTGATAGGAAAACAGAAACACAAAGGTAAAATGTATTGTTTGTTGGGTAAAGGATTTTGGTGTTTGTAATATTACCAACATATAGCCCTCTGAAAGTAAAAACCAATCCAGTTCTGTCAGTCTTTCAATCACTAACTATAAACTATAAATGAAAAGAGTGACAAACCTACTTTCCATGGATTTTGCTGATTCTTGCAGAAAATTATGCTTTCCTGGGTTACAACTACAGTTTATTAATAAAATAATCTTATGATCTTGGGAAAAATTAGTAGCCTTTGATGTCAAAGCCACAACAATGACACAGATACTGTTGGCTTTCCTCTATGCCATATTGAATAGAGTACTAGTTATGGAGAAGCAGCACGTATTCCTCTTGGGTTTGGTCAGTTATTAAAGACAGTTTAAAATGTGCAACCTGCTGCTGGCAAAAATTATTTGCAAAAGTCACTTTCGTTACACAGAGTCTGCAAAGGATTGCAGTTGCTGGTGTCGTGTCTGCCCTTCTCTATGGAGGTTTCTGGATGTTTATTTGTCTTTATAGCTAAATACTGGTGGCTTAGCTTTTCCTCTTAGCCTAGGAAAACGTCTTTGTCACAGGCAAAGACAATCCAGTTAAGCACGGATTGTGCAATATGATGGGACAGATACATATATTTTTGAAGAGGACAGTCTTTAACAAACATACCTTCACTGAAAATTAGCACATTGAAAGCTTTATTTGTCTTATTTTAACAAAAATAGATCTCCTTGATCTATTTCATTTATTACTTCCTTTGATGGCACAGTTAAAGCATATTTTTTTTATCCAAAGGACAAGTTCATTTCTACATGCCCTGGGTTCAGTGTGTTTGCTGAAGTCCATTATCACATTCACATCCCACAACATTGTAGATAATTCATCACCAAATATAACTCACCCTGCAAGCAGGAGAATCTCAGATACATGTTAGGGATATCTTCTCTTCAAGGCACTGGTCTCAATAGTGAAAATGTAAGCAAAGGAGTGGGAATGGAAAGACAGATGCTGATGGGTAGCTTTTGCCACACACTCAGTCATCTTATAATTCTAACCATTCAGTACAAAACTGACAACAGGGATGATTGCTATTGTTTTACTGATTAGCCATTCTCTCCCTCTTTTCCCAAAAGGCACTCTAGCCAACTCTACTTAGTAAATATTGACACCTGTAAACCAAGCTGGCTGATGCCTTTGGCTCTTCAGCTCTCTTCCCATCTGTTGCCTGGGAATTTTAAGTGAAGTATTTTGGGACACTGGCTCACTTTTCATTGAAAACAGTAAAAAAAAAAAAAAAAAAAAAAAGAGAGAAAAATCACTACCCAAAAGCTAATCCTGGAGCCACATGGCTCTAGAGAGGCCTGTGGCAACTAAAGGGAAAACACAGCATATGTAAAATGCATATCCCACTGGCCTCTTCTGACTACTCTTCTTTAGCTAACAGCATGCCAGGGTAATCTGCTTAGTTACCAAGTGGAGCTTTCTTCCCTTTTCCCCATGAGATCACCCTGACCACGATCAAAGTCCAAACACATTCTCGGCTAACTCTATTGTTCCCAAGAGTGGGATTAATGACTAATTATGTCAGGTCACTCATCCAGATGGCCTCTCAGATGTTCCTTTGTCATTGCCTGACCTTCCATATGCCCCTTTGACCTTGAGGTTTATTTCCATGGCAACATGAAGCCTCAGTTTCCTTGCTGAGACTGCCAAGAAGTGGCCAAAAGCGAGGATATGGGATAATCTACCCACACTTTGTATTCTGCTTCCATCTCATGCCTTGTTAAATCCAATGAATAGATAAAAAATGCTATCTGATCCCAGCTGAGTGATGACCATGGTCATGATTCTATGTTACATGCTATGTTTTTTAAATTAGCAGACAGCTTTGTACATGGAAACGTGCATTTAATTTGAAGAACATCAATCGCCATAATGTGATCTTTTTATCTCATTAATGTTAAGCAAGGGTAATAGAATGGAATTACAAAATATCACTGTGAAAGGAATACAATTCAGAGAATTACAGATATCCCCCATTAAAGCCCTAGAGATGTTTAGATAAGTCTACTTGTTCAGTTTCATAAATTAAAGATTCTTTTACCTTTGCCGAGGTTTAAATTTAGCCTTGGATGTTGATCTCATTCTGAAGAAGGATTTTAATGTGTTAATGCAATGAAGAATTTTTCTAAAGCAACCAAATAAGTAAATAAAAATATAAAGGCCAGGGACTGAGGAACTCAACTATAAAGATTTCACGGTATTTCCATGAGCTGAACTGTATTTTCTGTTGGTATTTAAAAATTGTTATTGGACAAGATCTGAATTTGCTACCATGTGCTGTCAACTGTAGCAAAACTGGTTAACCCTCTTACTACCTGGCCATGATATGAAATGATAATCTGTTCCTGGTTTTGAATTTCCTTTGATGTTATTTACTAATTCATTTCATCTCATAGAATCACAAATGGTAGGGTTGGAAGGGATCTTTAGAGATCATCCAGTCCAATCCCCCTGCAGAAGCAGGTTCACCTAGATCAGGTCACACAGGAACGTGTCCAGGTGGGTCTTGAAGACCTCCAAGGAAGGAGCCTCCACCCCCTCCCTGGGCAGCCTGGGCCAGGGCTCCCTCACCCTCACAGCAAAATAGTTTCTTCTTATATTTAAATGGAACTTTTGTTGTTCCAGCTTCATCCCATCACACCTTGTCCTGTTGCTAGCATTATTAGTGAAAAATAATTATTAGTCAAAAACAGTTCTATGTGCAAGCATGGACATATGGTTTACTCAACATTCAAAACCAGCATCTTCACGGAGTAGTATCACTACTTCTGCCACATCCCCCATTTTCACCACACATTCTATTCTTGCTTTTATAAAGGAGACATTTCTGTTAATTAAATAGTACCTAGAATATATCAGCCAGTTTGGAGGGTCATACCAACCATATTTTTTCCCCAGTTCTGAAAGGTGTCAAGGCATGCTATTTTACACATTGCTTTGCAAATGCATTCCAAAGATGTTACTTGGTCTTTACTTAGCACAACTTTTTGTAAGACCCAGAAATTGTTACAAAGCAAAACAGAACATATTGCAGTGCTCTCAAACTGCTTTTTCGCTCTTCCTTCCTAGTCCTTCACACTGAAAGTACCTCAGTGAAAGTTATGCCTATATATGCATGCCTGCATAAAATGCTATAAAATAAGTGTATAGTTTTAAAGATAAATTCAAACAGATTCAGAAATAAAGGCCTGGACATATTCCTATGTGACCTGATCTAGGTTGACCTGTTTCTGCAGGGGAGTTGGACTGGATGATCTCTAAAGGTCCCTTCCAACCCTACCATTCTATGATTCTATGATTTTCATGTGTCTAGCTCTGCCCTCTGTACTGACGTGTTATCAGCCAATGTTCATCCAGATTCTAATTTCAGTATTGTAGTGATATAGCTCTAAGGTAGGGCAAACTCAATGAGACACACTTTAATTACATAAAACAGTGCCCTCCTGGTCTGGAAGGAGAAGAGAGATGAAGCAGCAATGCATCAATACATTTTCCTTGTTCCATTCAAGAAATCTCTCCTATTTTGTTCCCCTGCACACAACCAATCACTGAAGGAGGGAAGAAGCAGATCTCTGAGTTGCCACATTCTTTTATAATTTCCCTTGAATGTGTGAGATGGATGAAACCAGACAGCTTAACAGAGTCTGAAACATCATCATAGCTTCAAAGTCTTTGCCATGATCTTTGTTTTCAGAAGACAATGTTAAGATTGTGTACAATACTTTCAGTTTGGTCCTTCCTTGGGTTTACTTTCTTGGGTTTACTTTCTCCACCCTCCAATCTTAGCATTTGAACATATTTTAACTTAGATTCCAAATGTTTCTAAGGAAAAAGATGAAAAATGAAAGGAAATTTCATTATATGGTACAATTTTCTAAGTATCAATAGCATCAAGTATCAAAAGCACAAATAAGACATGAAATATCACTTGATCATTGTATTTACAAATGCACAGACCCTTTACAATCACTAAAGTCTGGTCATTGACATATATATTGTACAAGGGCAACGTACATTAAAAACTAATTAAAGTCTTCAGAAACACAAAGAGCATTTTAAAACACTACAGCACTACCAAATCAACACACATATTTGCACACATTGGATTAAATAAACAAAGAAATGCAGGCATACGTTGTAAAAAAGAGAGTATCAGAGCAATGGGATACTTCTGGAGGCATATTGTGGTCCTGCCTAAGTGAAACCAAGTTCCTGCCTAGAAACCAAGTTTGACTTGAGAAGGAAAAAAAACCCCACCCTGTGTATTCCAAAATGGCCTCTCATCATGGGTAGAAATGCTATTTTCACATCTAAATGAGTTTTGATGTGTACACATTCAATTGATTGTGCACAAAAGTGACAGGGTGCTGAAAGACCCATAAAAATGATTGGTGTGTAAAGCTTGGCCTTGTACAAACGCAGGCTCCACCAAGGACCACTGGAAAGCCTGCAGGGTGTCTAATATGCTCAGAATAAATTATTTAATCAGTTCATCTACTGGGAATAATGAGAATAGCTCAATGATTTACCGTATTAAATCAATGTGTACTGGTATTCAGTTTTTGTCAAACAAAAAGTTAACATGAAAGAAACATTTGAGAGAGAGCAGCTAGTTGTTTAGCATTCAGAACACCAAATCCTACAGAAGTGACATGCACACAGAAATGCCTTAGCAAAGGAATGATACTTAGAAAAATCCATATAACAGATGGGAGGGACAATTCCATCTTTATAATGCAATTAATTACACATAAACTAATGGTAGTGGCCGATCATTAATACTTTGAAAGCGTCTATTTAATCAAAGTTTATTGGTGAGTGTTTTATTGTGCTCCAAGAAGTGATTAAGTAGAATTCAATATGTCTTCTTAGGTCTGGCAAGACTGTCACGTGGTTAAGGACAGATCTGGATGTTCTTCATTGTTTTCCCATTTAACTGAGGTAAGTCTCTGAACAAGTTGCACAGATGTTCAGTGTCTGTTTTCTGCACAAGAAATTGAGTTAATAACAATAACTGCTGACAGTATAGGTGTGCAGTGAGGTTACATTGGCTATTGAGAGTAAAGCACACTGAAAAATAATGGCTCACATTATAATAGTCTTATGAAGTGAAGACAGTTTGAGGTGTGTAGGACTTTGTTTCCCAAAGGACTGTAGGACTTTGTTCCCTGTTTTCAAATACCTACTTCATTCACAATCATAACTGTTTTTTGTAGGAACCTCACACCACAAAGGGAGTGAGAAATAGATGTCTGAATGAAAGGCTTATCTAGGTTCATCAAGAAAACCTTGATTCAATGCTGAGCACAACGTAGGACAACCATATCACCATCCAAATAATTTCTGAATGTTAAATGTGAAAACTTTTCCTACAGGTTTGAAAAGCAACTGAACTTTCACCTTAGCACGATGCAATGCCAACAGAAAAAGAACAGAGGAAATTTGTTTTATCTCAAAAATCTGTATGTGATTTTGAACATTAACTATGCATTTGAATGACCAAAGCATGATTATTCCAGACTGTCAATGCATCAAGGCATATTTTCCAGGTATTTGATCAAAGGAATGGGGGATTTTAAGTGAGCTGTTTTGAAGTGTATAGAGTTGGTAAATCTCTGCAATGATTTTTCCGTGGTTAACAACATTGGAAAGTGTTTGGCATGTTGATATATGTGCAAGGATATTCTGCACACTTTGATGTTTACTAATTCCATTAAATTTATATTTTAATGAGGTACTAATAAGAGTAAGAAATGCCACTGACTTTCAGAAATACCCACGCTGTAGTACTTTTGCAGATGTGCACTCCTTAAATTATGTATACAAAAACATAGACTCATTTAAGTTGGAAAAGACCTTTAAAATCATCATCTTCGACCATCAGCTTAGTGCTGCAGCCTCCACCACTAAATCATGACCCTAAGTGCCACATCTACACATCTTTTAAACACCTCCAGGGATGATGACTTCACCACTTCCCTGGGCAGCCCCTTCCAATGCTTAACTACCCTTTTGGGGACGAAATTTTTCCTGATCTCCCATCTAAACCTCCTGTGGTGCAACTTGAGACTATTCCCTCTCATCCTATCACTTGCTACTTGAGAGAAGAGAATGACACCCCCCTCACCACAACTTCATTTCAGGTAGTTGTAGAGAGCAATAAGGTCTCCTTGTGCTTCCTTATCAATTTCCAAGGAACTGAGGGAGTCACACAAGGAAGAAAGGTCACTTGCCTGCTGGGTCTCAGAGGAAATCCCTTAGCCTGGTTAACTTGATCCCCTTTACTTGTAGAGGGGTTTCTTTTTCTCTGAGGGTCCTCTGTGGCAGTCAAGCAGCAGGGGTGCTTGCTCCTGCCATTACATACTTGAGTGCCAATGCTGCAGCTGATCCTGCAAACCTACCTATTTTAACCATGCTATTGAGTAAGGAGGAGTCCAAGGTAGAATATATCTCTCAAAGCAGCAGAGTTAGCATGCTGCTCCTTGTCTTTGGAGAAACCCATATTACTTTCACATGGGAAGAAAAGAGTGTGGAAACATTGCCTCTGTTCTCTCTCCTTTTCTGGAAGCCAAGCTATCAAACACAACAGCAAGCTACCAGCATGTGTAAATGAATGACCCATTCTTGTTCAGTCACAGCATTACTGATTCTCAGTGCCAATGGTTAACTTCTCTAAGTGTAAATCAACACTTAATTTGAATGAAACGCTGAAATGGTCTCATCAAAGCGCCAGGATGAAATGGTCATAAAACAAGCTTAGGGATAGGGCTGATCAAAGCATAGGTACTTTATGCCTAGCCTACAGTCTAAATTCCTGGCTTCATGTGGTTACGTCTCAATCTCAGTTTTCATTTCAAAAGAAATTTCATCTTCTCACTCTCTGCATTTTTTAAGGGTTGGAATTTGAGCAAACTATAACCAATGAAGGGAAGCCTGCCTGTGTTTTGAAAAGAAGAAGACTCTGAAAGCTATCATCTAAGGTGTTGAGATAAACACGACACAAATCTTTTCCTTTCCCATCAGAAGAGGACAGAACTGCTTCCACACTTTTCCTAGGCATGGCATCTCTTCTTGCTCTTAAAAGGAAAAGATACACTCATCTTGAGACACATAGTTATTACAAATCTAGATATAAACCAAGGCCACACTGCTAGAAGAGGTTTATGGATTTGAAAAGTATATGCTTGGAACTCTATTGTTTTATCTAGCTGGTTGTCTGAGGCATAATAGGTCATGCTTCAAAGGCTGTGACTGTAAGTAAATGTATAAACTGGTCAGACGGTTCCAATTCAATTTCTCTTTTAGCTTATCCATTTAGTAGCATCGCTGAAATGGCCTAACAGAAGATTATTAATCTTCCTCTCATACTGTACTCCCAGCTTGGCCTTCAGTTAAGAAACTACCAAATTATTTCTCTTTTTTTCACTCTCTCCCTCTCTTTCTCACATGCAGCTGCCTCTGCTCAGACTCACCAACCAGGCATCTCAAGACACGGAGTAAGAGTGATACTTTTCCACTACAGATTTCATCAGATGGCACTCACTGGAGAAGACAGGGTTCTTCTACATCTCTAGCAGTTGTTCTAACAAGTACAATTAACCACATATTATGTGCAATGGAGTGCAGTATAGCTTACAGCTTCACAAGAGGAACTAACAGCTTCACGGAACTTTGCTAAGACGCAGGATTTTCTTTAACGGCTCATTTTAAGCATTTGATAAACCTATGGATGAGTTATGGAAGCTTAAGAATTAAATGGGATTTTACTGTTTAGTAAAGAAGCATTCTTTGTCACTGAAGACATAACGATTGACTCCACTTTGTGGCTTTGTCTTGTATTGCAGATTGTGACACAACAGTATTGGTCTAAAGCTGTCAGTGATATAAATTGTTAGAAATGCTCTCTATCCAATCTTGACAAATCTCATCTTAACCAGGAGCCACAATTTTCCTTACCACTGTTGTTATTACTGGAAGCGAACCTGTTGCCTGCAAAGACTAAGAGAGAAGATTCTCTAGAGGGGGAAATGAGTTAATATTTATTTCAAGATGCTATGATACGGTCAAGCTGCATAAAGTGAACAACATTCCCAACTGTCAGACTTCTTGGTCTATAATAACCTGTGGAAAAATAAAATTTGAGAAAGAATTGATTTTATAAAGCATTCTCATCAAAATTACTGTGCAAAAAGACAGAAAAAAAAAAAGTCATTTAAAGGGTATATAGCTACTTCCTAACAAAAAACTCCCAAGGAGTGTTAGACTCTAAGTTTAGGATGGATGAGGATTAGTTAAACTACAAGCTAAATGTGACCACTTCCTTTCCCTCATACTGTAGTGTATGTATATCTTTTTAACCTATGGAGCAATAGCCAATTAAAGTAAAAATGACAACAGATTGTTTCAACGTTGTTTTGAAATTATGGCCATTCTTTAACTTCTTTGCTACCATCAGATTTACACTGAGGTCCAAAACTGGAAAGCAAGATTTTGGGTATACTTGATCTACTCAAAATCTTGCTTGATATTTTGGGTATACTTTTATCCCAGAAATGAGGAGACTGAGAGTGAATCTTAATATTTACAAATATCTGAAGGGTGGGTGTCAGGAGGTTGGGGCAGCACTTTATTTCAATAGTATCTAGCAACAACGGATAATGGGATGAAGCTGGAACACAAAAAGTTCTATTGAAACATAAGAAAAACTATTCCAGTGTTTCAGTGAGGTAGCCCTGGCCCAGGCTGCCCAGGGAGAGTGTGGAGGCTCCTTCCTTGGAGGTCTTCAAGACCTGCTTGGACATGTTCCTGTGTGACTTGATCTAGGTGGGACCTGCCTCTGCAGGGGAGTTGGACTGGATGATCTGTAAAGGTCCCTTCCAACCCTGCCATTCTGTGATTCCATGGTCAAACACATTCCTTTTATCTGATCACATACATGGAGAACCACGCTGATGTTTCAGGTAACTCTCCAGGCCGTGTTTGCTCGGCTGAGAAGTCAGAAGCCACTGACAAGCACCCATCAAACCCCAGAGCAGCTCTGCCAGCGATCATGTTTCCCTCTGTTCGTGTGTGTGTGTGTGTGTGTGTTGATTGACAGCGCTTCCGCTTCTGCTGAGCAGGACCCCGAGGGTAGCAGCATGGCAGCTTGTTTTGTCAGCTGCGGCATGACGCTGTCAGCCAGGGCAGGGACCCTCTGCGCTGCGGGGAGCCTGGACCAAGCCTTGTCCTTCGCTGGCGGCCGCAGCCGGTGTGACCCTCAGACCCTTGTGTCACAGCACAGCCCACCCGTCTGCCCCCAAATAACGTCTCACTGACATCATTTCAGCCTCCACTAAGGAGGGAGAGGAGGCAAAGGAGAAGGGGAAGGGCAACAGCAAAGCCTTTGAAGCCTGATAGTGCAGCTAAAACTTCTCTCTGGATGGATATGAAGCCTAGGACTTCACCATAGCTTATTTTTTTGAACATCCTCATGCTTACCTGCTCTATATCAAGGATAATGCCCGTGTAGAGTGGAAACAAAACCAGATTGGGTTTTGTACTGTAAAGTGGAAAGTTGAGAACTAACTACAAAGTGGACAGAATTGAGATGTTTTTTACAATTATTTTTCCTAATTCTCTGTTTAACTGTGAGAACCAAATTCAGAAGATAAGCCTGTCCCTTTGTTTCAAGATCCACGTTGCTCCTGCTTTTAAACATGTTTATTTGCTCTTAGCAGAAACCTTAAAAGAAACAGTTCATGTGCTGAGAACTCCAGTAACATAACTATCCAAGCAACAAATACCTTAGTCTGGCCTCATGGTACACAAAATAAATCAACATAGACTCTGCTTTTACAACATCTTATGGCTTCTAAATTTCATACAGAATCTTCGGCTTTGAATTTAAGTATTTACACAGTCCTACCTGCAGCCTTAGATGTCTTTAAGCAATCCATTCAGTTGCATGGCAGTTTTCCCATCCAGCCCCTGTTGCTGCTTTGTAATGCTCCCCTGTCCCCCAGGAGCCACCTCCTTCCCCACTCCCCTGTTATTTCCCAGCTCCTGTGGAAGTGTTGCCACCTTTAATTGCCCACTGAGATAACGTCACTCATTCTCCCTCTTGCACATCACTCATTCTCCCTCTTGCACCTCAGCAGTAGGGCTAAAGCTGTTCTGAAGGTTTTGGAAGAACACAAAGTACATGTGCTTATTTTAACCACATGATTGAATGCCAGCTAATTGAGGGAAAAGATTTTCTTTCTGAAATAATGCAGCATCACTCAAAGTACTTTTAGGCCTTTTGACTGTATAAATAACCTTTTGCACTTCAAGGGTCATTAGATCACGACAGTTTGTAATACAATTATAGTCAGCACTCTGGTCTTATGGGCTGCCTGGTAATTTGCTTGTTAATATATTAGCACAAAGCATTGATCAAGTAGCTAATCCAATCACACGCTTGTTATTGATCTCTTATTGAGCATCCTGACAGTGATCACTTTTCGCTCAGGCTCGGTCAATAGCAAATGCCAAATAGGCTCTCCCACACCTAATGAGCTTACGAAATAAACCAAACATTTTCCTTTGCCCTCAAGGCTAGGATCAATTGAGAGCTTTTAGAGCAGAATTCAGATGATTTTTTCATCAGTTTTCCTCTTTCTTCCTGCAAGCTTGCAGGTTTGCATTAAGACCTCTATCTAAGACTTTAATTCTAATTTGAGGACATCTGAAAAGCAGCTGCCATGTCTGAAATACTCAAACAGCTGTAAACAATAAATCACACGGGTGAGGAATTCTGGGCTGCACGTTGGCATGTGGTCTGTCAAGCCCAAAAAAATAGAGACATACAAAAGATCAAGAGGTCAGAGGTACCTGAAGTCTGCAAAAAAATGAACTTGTCCCATATTTCATCCCAGAGAGCCATATCCTGGAGGAAGGTCCACGCAGCATTCTTTTACAGGAGGATCATGCTTTCATGCATCAGAGTGGGGGGCAGTGCTTGAGAGTGCTGCAATGAATTAGACATGAGCGTTTTCATACTGCTGCTATTGCATTAAGGCAATTCCAGTATCAGCTAATGGAATTTCACACTACAGACACAGACTCTTGCTGATGAAAAGCACATCCGAATTATTACAGGGAAAAAAACCAATATTTCAGTTACATGCAGAAGTGCCAAATACTAATACTTTAACTTATAACAGTTCCCAGTTGCCTACCATGCAGTACATGAATGTGACCATAATGGATTTACAGTTACTCAAGAAAGGAGTGAAAGAGAGATTTGGGTTTGTTTTTTTTTCCAAAGAGGCAACTTTCACTTGTCTCAAGAATTTTGTAACTTTTGGCAGATGTCTTTTCAGCTAAAAGAGCTTATTAAGTCTCTAAGAAAAGTCCTTTGGAAGGAACAGTTTTCCATTTAGTTGCAGGCCGTATAGCAAAACAATAGTGCTGTAATAGTAGCTTCTATTAGATCATAAAAAAAGAATGCAAGATCCTTAGATCTTAAATATCCTTGCTTTAGCTATTACTATTAGCACCATTTCGTATAGCTAGGTTGCTTTTTCACTTTAATCACTTTTATTCCATGATCTTGTTTTGATTATTTATGCTTACTCCTTTCCTCATTACCCTACCAGATTTAAATTACAGAGAGACACAACCTGAATATAAACCAGGTACAGCTTTAAAAAAATCTTTAAAAGCACTTGCAACATGTAAGCATGCAATTTAAAACTATCACCAAAATCTGATTACTTGCCTGGAAAAAAAAGCTAGTTCAGCTAGAAACACTGACAATATCTTTTTCATAGTCTACTTTTTGAGTTCCTCACAGTTAGGCACTACAAGGATATTTGTTTGACAGACTTTTTTGATGTCAAATGAAACTGAGCGTACTTTTCACTGTCTGTTTCAGTGCAATCCTCTTACTAACCAGCTGTACAAATCTTTACTGATCAGACTGGACCTTATGTAAGAGGACTTTCATTTACATGACAAGACTTTGCTCTTGCTATTAGTAAGTCTTTAACGGGGTCAGTCTCCACTAACAAATACCTTACCTCTGTGGTTCGCCTCTATGTTTCACTCTCTTATTGTCTCACTGTCTATACTTATTCTCAGGCTTTCTTTTGGAGTGATCCGGACAATTCCTTCAGGATCAAGCTGCACATGCTTCCTGGGATGGTTTAACCCTTACATCATTCCTGAAAAGACTGTGAGATGACAAAACTGAGTATGGGCAGCACCTACTTTCAACCCAGACAAGGCTCCCCTTCTCAAACATACGCCTGTGATTTCATGCCAGAAAAAGGACTACAAAAGAACATAGAATCATGCAATGGTAGGGTTGGAAGGGACCTCCAGAGACCATCTGGTTCAACTCCCCTGCAGAAGCAGGTTCACCTACATCATCATCTACATGGTGGGGGCAAAAACACGAGTGATTTAGTTGTCTGAAGACAGTTTCTGAGTCCTAATACTATGTGTTTCTCAAAATCTCAAAAGAAAGAATTCTAAGGGGTTTTCTTCCCAGTACTTTTCTCATTGACTATCAGACTATCCTGATCAAGAACTAACCAACTCGTTAAACTTTATTGTTAACCATATTTTTCTGCCTCACAGCTCTACAGAACAAGGAGCAGAAAGTTGGAAGTGACCCTTAATATTTTTCCCTTTGAGATGAAACTCTTGTAGGAATCTGGCAAAAAATACTATGAATTAACCATAAGAGTGGAGCTTATGGCAGTAAGTAGCTCTCTTTTCCTCCTTACTCAGTCAGTCACATCCTAAAGAGTTATTGGAATTAGTCATATGAAATCGCTGCTAAGATATTGGGTAAGTTTGTACCCTCATGCTTAGCAGCTTAATTTTATGCCCTTGTGAGCCCTTCTGTGCCTCTTTGGGGAAAGAATTTTTTAGAAGCATACATTTCATATTGTATCTCTTCACAGAGACTATCAGGACATGTATAACAAATAATAACCAGTTTCCTGCAATTGGTGAGAGAAACATAAATCAGTTTGGTTTTGTCTTCTTGTGACCTATTGTGAATAACTGCTTTGTTTTCTAGCTAGGTCTGTACATTTAGGTACATCTGACTAACCTATAGACTATAGATAACTATAGATTTCAAATTAGAGAAGATGCAAATCAAATATTAGAAATGAGACCTTCTACTGGAATAATTTCTGAGAAAGAGACTTCCTTGAAGGAAATAAGGATCCAACATCTAATGATGGTGCTTTTCTTATGGATTCACCCAATGCACTCCTTTACCTTCTTTGAAGTACTGTAAGCTTGTTGATGAGAGTGTAGTGGTTCAGCCCTGGCTGGGTTTCAGATGTCCAACAAGTCATCCAATCACTCTCCTTCCTAAATTGCACATGGGAGAGAGAAATATAATGAGAGGTATGTGAGTCGACATAAGAGCAGGGAGATCACTCAGCAATTAGTGTCATGGGCAAAACAGACTCAACTTGAGGAAAAACGGTTTGATTTATTAATGAACAATCGAAAGAGAACAGAGAAATGAGAAGTAAAAAACACATCTTAAAACACTTCCCCCAACTCCTCCCTCTGCCCAGGACTCTCCTTCCTTCCCCCCCACAGCAGCTCAGGGGATGGGGTCTGAGGTCAGTTCATTACAGATGGACTTTGCCGCTGCTGCTTCTCAGGGAGATGCCTCCTCACACTTCCCACTGTTGCACTGTGGGGTCTCTCCCGTGGGAGACAGTCCCTGACCAACTGCTCCAGTGTGGCTCCTTCCCATGGGCTGCAGCTCCTCATGAACTGGTCTAGCATGGGGCCGGTCACAGGGGCAGCTCCTCACACCCTGCCCCAGCATGGGTCATCCACTGGGCGAAAAGTCCTTCAGGGACAGGCTGCTCCAGCCTGGGGCTCTCACAGGGTCACAAGTCCTGACAGCAAACCTATTCCAGCGTGGGCACCTCCCCCAGGGGTTCCCAGGTCCTGCCAGAAGCTTGCTCCAGGCTGAGCTTCCCACGCAGTCACAGCCTCCTTCAGGCATCCACCCGCTGCAGCGTGGGCTCCTCCACGGGCTGCCAGTGGGTCTCTGCTCCCTCATGGCCTCCATGGGCTGCAGGGGCACAGCTGCCTCACCATGGGCTGCAGCACAGGGCACAGGGGAGTCTTTCTTCCAGCGCCTGGGCGCCTCCTCCCCTCCTTCTGCACTGACCTTGGTGTGTGAGGAGATGTTCTCACATTCTCACTCCCTGTTGCTGCTGCAGTTCACCAACTGCCCAGCAACTTCTTCTCCAGTACATTAATCACAGAGGTGTTACCTCAGTCACTAACTGGCCATGCCTGGGTCAGCTGTGGGTCTATCTTAGAACTGACTGGCATGAGCCCTCTCAGCTAAAGGAAAGCTTCTGGCAGCTCTTTGTTTAAAGAAGCCACCCCTGTAGCCGTCCCAACTACCAAACCCTGGCCTAGGCAAAACCACTACAGAGAGCCACTCTAAGACAGCTGGAACAAGATTTTAGCACAATATGTTTAGCCACGTATTTTATCATTATTTCCATTTGCACCGTTCTGGGTTATTTCCTTCAGCCTTGATGTGAGCTATTCTGAAGTTCTACAGTGGCAATAAAGTTACTTCTCTCTATGAGCACAAAGGCTAATTGGCTACACATTGCAAGGCGATGCGTTGTGAAAAAACGCAGAAGAAAGAAAATCACTATGTTTAGCATTTTCATGGTAGAACAACACAGATAATGAGACTGGAATGACAAATTTAATTAAATAGCATAAATATTATGTTAGAGGCATAAGCATAAGTGGAAATATTTATTTTTCTCATTCGCCTATGAAAACTGACAACAGTGTCAAGATTGGTCAAATACAACAAGGCATGCATGTGTAACAAGAAGCTATGAAAATGCCCTTTCTCCCAAAACCATTTAGACAGGTGTTTTTCTAAAGCAGTGGGTAAGAATTCTCTGCTTTGATCTGAGTAGCCACCAACTTTTGGTATAGCACATATAGCACCCTGCATGCAATCATTATCTATTTCCTTATAGCGTTTTGAGAAAAAAATCACAAAGCCATGTTCAGTTCAGTTCCTTTTTGAAACAAAGGCATTAGATGGACTATGGGAGACAATACTCCAAGGAGGCTGATGTCTCTAGAATGTCAAGGAGGTTCAGAGAAAAGATGATTCCAAACACAAAGCCTTCCTTTCATGTGATCTGATAGAGGTACAAATTAAAGATAGGGAAATATTTACATGAAGCACTGTAATGCTGTTTTACATGTGCTTTTGAATTGCATAATTGAAAACATTTTGTATGAGAAAGAACTTCCTAAAAGGACATCTTTGCTTTAACAGCTAAAAATAGCCATTTTAATAGCTATGAAAACCTCTACCGTTTCAATATAATGAAAGAAACCAGTAAAACATGTAGAATTAGTTTCCAATGTGCTTTTTATCCACAATATCTTAAAAATGTTAATGTCCTTTAAAATAACCTTTAAATGTTCTTTTGTAATTATAGGTAATAGTTTAGAAAATAACATGCATTCTTCCCCTGCTCCAACACAGGGTCCCTCCCCTGGGACACAGTCCTGAATGAACTTCTCTGGTGTGGGTTCTTCCCAGCAGCTCCCACTTCTGCCAGTACAGGGTCCCTCACACAGGACATGGCCTCCTCTGGGCATAGTCACTAGGCCTGGTATGGGGTCTTTTGCAAAATGCAAACAAATCTGTGCTTCACCAGTCCTTTCCGTATAATGCAGAGGAGTTTCTGCTCCAGCATATCTCCTCCTCTCTTTCCTTACTGACCTTGGAGTTTGCATGGCTTGTCTCTCTCTTCCAACTACTTGCACTACCACCAGCCAGAAAAAAAAGAAGGAAGTAATAGAACAGCAAAGAACAAAAAGAACCTTCCTCTTCTGGGTCCTTCGTCCTAAAAAGTGATCCTGGAGGTGCCCCATTGGCTCAGTCCCAGCAGTGGGTCTGGCTCAGAGCTGACGAGAGTTTTGAGCAACTTCTGGCAGGAGCCATCTTTACAGCCCCTTCCCCCTTACCAGAAACAGCGCCACACAAAACCATGACATGTGGTCTCAAACTTTCCTGTATACTCTTAAACAACGTTCTCTTATTTCTACTCATAGATTCATCTTCTGTAAGAACCATCAGATAATTGCAAAAACAAGGGATAAGTACATTTCAAGTTGTAGCTTCTGTTCCAGTGAAGTGTATAAACGTATACATCTTCTTGAGATCTTTCAGTTCCAAGCTAAAAGATGTCAGGCTTAAATTGTAGTAAAGCACTAAAAGATTATCTGCAAAATCAATTGCAGAATTCAAAGTCTCCATATTCCCTACCCATAATACTGTTCTAGTGCATAGGAGGTTTAAAGGTGTGATTTCTAAATTAAAATCATTTGTGATTGTGTACACGAGGAAGGTAGCACTTGAATGTTGTACTTAGGGAAATGGTCTAGTAGTTGATAGGGCTGGGACAAAGGCTGGACTCAATGAGCTTAAAGAGCTCTTCCAGACAAAACGATTCTATGATTCTGTGATTGTAAGGTTGCATTTACACACTGATGCACAAATTTATGTCTCTGTGTGACTGAGATTAATAACAACTTAAGAATTAGAAAGAGCATAAATAAACATCCCTGTCACTGATTGGCACAGAAGAGTTATTATGCTTCTTTGGATCATAGAATCACAGAATGGTAGGGTTGGAAGGGACCTTTACAGATCATCCAGTCCAAGCTCCCTGCAGAAACAGGTTCACCTAGATCAGGTCACATAGGAACATGTCCAAGCGGGCCTTGAAGACCTCAAAGGAAGGAGCCTCCACACCCTCCCTGGGCAGCCTGGGCCAGGGCTTCCTCACCTCAACAGTGAAATAGTTTTTTCTGATGTTTAAGTGGAACTTTTTGTGTTCCAGCTTCATCCCATCACCCCTTGTCCTGATGCTGGATACAATAGAAAAAAGTGCTGCCCCAACCTCCTGACACCCACCCTTTAGATATTTGTCAATACTAATGAGATCCCCCCTCAGTCTCCTCTTCTCCTGACTAAACAGACCCAGGTCCCACAGTCTTTCCTCATAAGGAAGATGCTCCAGTGCCCTGATCATCTTGGTGGCCCTGTGCTGGCCTCTCTCCAGCAGTTCCCTGTCCCTCTTGAGCTGGGGAGCCCAAAATTGGACACAGTACTCCAGATGAGGCCTCAGCAGATATGGCAGAATAGAGGGGCAGCAGAACCTCCCTTGACCTGCTGCCCGCACTCTTCTTGCTGCATCCCAGGTTGCCATTGACCTTCTTGCCCACGAAGGCATGTTGCTGGCTCATGCTCAGTTTATTATCAACCAGCACTCCAAGGTCTCTCTCTGCAGAGCTGCACAGACCCCTAGCCTGACCTGGTGCATGGGATTGTTCCTCCCTAGCTGCAGGACTCTGCACCTGTCCTTGTTGAACCTCATGAGGTTCCTCTCTGCCCAACTCAAGCCAGTCAAGATCCCACAGCACAGCTTCTGGTGCATCAGCCAGTCCTCCCAGTTTGGTGTCATCAGGGAACTTGCTGAGGGTACACTCTGTCCTCTCATCTAGTGTATCTAAAATTAGGATACAGATACAGAAGCCAGCCCACTGAGGTACAAGCAGTCATTTAAATGCAGTACCATACAGCTCTCTCTGGATCTAATGTCTCCACATTTCCCATGTCTCAACTTTATGGTCATCTTATGCATTGCAGTTCCATGGGTTTTCTTCCTCTTAAATATGTCCACATTTGTTCTGTCTTGGGAGCATGTGCAGTGTATGTTCTAACTCAAAATTTCATTGAAAAATAGATCTCTCTCCAGTCGACATAGCAACAAAACAATAACTCCTGCCAAAAAAAGGAGACAGGGAATCCCCAAACAGACTCTTTGGTCTTTAGCCCTACTTAAGAATGACTAACCAGAAAACCCAGAGACTTTGGACCATGTCCATTTTACACACTGAACCAAGGCAGAGAGGAAAATTGCAGAGTCAAACCTTTCACTAAAACTGCCTTGCACTAAAATTACCTGGCAAGCTCCACCAACATGGCATCATCTGAAGAAATGCCTGTCAGGATCTAGAAATACAGGGAGCAAAACATATCGTTTCCAAAATAAATTCACGGCTGATAAAGGCCACAAATCAATGTTGTAATGTGCTCACTGAAAGAAGTTCTGTTTAGTGCATTCTCACCACAGCCTGCATCACTCGAATGTCTAGACATTCATGCAGCAGAAACCCTAGAAACACACATGAGTGTAGGTTTTTCTCATAGAATCCTCTGTAGGCAGATTCATATTTAATATTTTCAAATATGTCTTGGCAAGAACTGATGCTCATTAAGATTCCAGCAACATTTTCTGAATATGCCTCCAGATGGCAGAAAGCAGGAGAACTCCTTCTGCACACTGATGTGTTAGCAGCTCCAGAGATAGCATCCACGGTATTGATTGCCTTCGACACAGTTACAAGTGAATCTTTTACTGAAGAAGGAGATATTCTTCAGCGAATCCCTGCAATAAGCAATAACAAATACTGCATGTTCTTGGTTTCCTGCTGGAGCGGTAATAGGCAGAAACTCAGAGCATTATTGTTGCCATATGCCTCGACAGTCATATTGATTTAATTGGTTGTCATAAAAAAAAAAAATCTGACAAGAGGGAAGCCAGTTCATAGCTGGGTATGGGCCAGAGAGTGCTGGTGAATGGACTACTTCGATCTCTCAAGAGCCTCTTTGTCTTCTATGAGTGTCATTGAACTGGTTTTCTTGTCCATAATCTAGACAAAAACCCCATTTTATGGATGGAAATGCAGGCCATTTACTTTTGGATCCGATTTGTCTTATAGAATGGCATAAAATCTTACACTTTATGGAAACTATCTATATTAAAACATAAATTCCCTGAAACAGAAAATGTTCTCACAGAGGGCAGCAGATGGACTGCCTCATCATTTGTCTCCATATCACCCATTCATAAATCCGTGCTGTATTCAGTCTTTCTGTGCTATTTTAGTCTTTCTTTGCGGTTGTCAAAAGACAACCACAGCCAAGAACATCCATATTACATAACAGAATATGTAGCACTTGCATGAGAGCTGTCATACGAGAAGCTTAATGCACTTTTACATGTCTGTGTAACATTACTGCGGGGTAGAATGGTACTCAGATTTTATAGAAAGGAAAGAGCAGAGACCATAGAATCACAGAATGGTAGGGGTTGGAAGGAATCTCTAAAGATCACCCAGTCCAAACCCTCTGCTCAAGCACGTCCACCTAGATCACATCACACAGGAACATGTCCAGGTGGTTTTGGAAACCTCCAGAGAAGGATCCTCCACACCCTGCCTGGGCAGCCTGGGCCAGGGCTCCCTCACCTTCACAGGAAAGAAGTTTTAACTCATGTTTAAGTGGATCTTTTTGTTTCCACCTTTATCCATTATACCATGTCTTTCCACTGGAGACTACAGAAAAAAGTGTTGCCCCATCCCCTTAACATACACCTTTCAAATACTTTTAAGTATTGAGGTCCCTTCAGTCTTCTCCAGGGTGAACAGCCCCAGGTCCCACAGCCTTTCCTCTTAAGAAAGATGCTCCAGTCCCCTGATCATCTTGGTGGCCTTGTGCTGACCTCTCTCCAGCAGTTCCCTGACCTTCTTGAGCTGGGGAGCTCCACTTCCAGGCTCTGTTCTTTACTAACAGATTGGTCCTCTTACTTTTTTTCCTGCCTCTCTAGCTCTGGAGGGGTATGAAAACAATCACTCCATTTAGAGGAGGGCACAATTATCTTCCTTCCATGTTGAAAATACAACAGCCATTAGATACATTTGTTTATGTGTTCACTTCATGGCATGTAGTTCATATCAGGTTTATTCACCTGAAGTTAGGTGTCCAGTCTATGTGAACTAGCTGGGCTCAGTGTTCAGTGTCTTCTCTGGCAGCTCTTTCCACTGTGAGATAAATGTCTAATAAGCAGAGAAAAACATCCTTATGCATTGAGAAGAACATATAAGCATCATCTAAGAAAAGGTTTTGAACAACGTTGAAGGAGTTTGATGCATCAGCTTAACATAGTTCAGCTTTATGAACACTTTCAGATGCACCGAAACTGCCACAGATTCAATGCAGACTTGTTTCAGTGAAAATATGATTTTGAACATTCAATAGGTAACATTATATCCCATATATTATATTGAACTATGAAAAAGAGAGGCATAAACCTAAAGACAAAGTTCAACTGAATTGTTTTCTTATCGAAGGTTGCTAATGATTATCACTTATTTTGAAACTGAGCTAAAAATGAATGTAAAAGTGCTGTAAAACCTTTTAATCCAGTAAAAAGTTCTCCAAACTACATCTGTCAAGGTTGACCATCCAAAACATTTACTCGTTAAGGGTTTTTTTTTTGTTATCAGTGTAAGTCGTGGCCATAAAATTGCTCCAGCCAATAAACAGATTTGACAAGCTCATGTGAAAAAAAAAAAATCAAGATGTCAATTTTCATGCCCTAGGAAATGGTCACCTAGTTATGAATGAATTTAAATATATGAGCATCAACCTGCCTCTGAGAGACAATTACTGAAAACAGCATACCACCATGGCAAGAACTGTACAGCACAGGAACATTTCCATGCAGCAATTAAGTTGATACCCCATTAGCTAAGGACAATGTAACCAAGCCATGAAATTGATTGATCAGATTCTGCACAGCAACTGACTCCTGTTTCAAAATACTCAAGTCAAAAATCATCTGTCCAAATACAGCTTTATTAAATTGAAGAGACTGTAGCTGATTTTGGCTACCATGGCATAAACCTTGAGAAGAATCCATGTGACTAATACAATTAGTCAGTTTTCACTACTAAACTCAGGATTAAGTGACTTGCCCTAAGGAGTCTATTTGATGTGACAGGAAAAGCAGAGAGGTAGAACACAGCCCTTGGTGAATTACACCTGGGCAATCTTGCTCACTTCTGTTGTTTTGCTTCACATGAAAGCTGGTGCAAAGCTGAGTATTGAACATTTGCATGTTAAACGCCTGATCACTCTCTAACATAAAAATCAATTGCATTAGAGCAATACTAAGTAGTTTATTGAAGGTCCTGCTCTTCCCTTGTAAAAAGCTTATCTGAAATTGTTTTAGCTGGCAGTGACAAATTACTTTCCATGAATCCAGACAAATAAAGATCCCATCTATTTTAACCAATAATCAGGATGATGCATACACCTCTTGCTGTCCTATGTAGAAACAGAAACATCTTTATATTTGTTAAAGCTGAGGGGAAAGTTTGAGATATTCAAGCAGGAAAAATCTAAGATGTTGTGGAAGATATTGCATGAAATGTTTGGACACGTCGATTCAGAGCACCTCCAAAAAGCATATATTTACTTTCAACCAAATGCATGACAGAGGTTTTTGGCCTTTCCTTTTCTAACCGTACATTACTATAGGTGTTAATCTGACCTCATATATACTCAAGCATACTTTTCTGGTTTGTATGCTACTAGATTAATCCAGATTGAAGTTGAGGACTACATGAAAATTTAGAGAATTACTAAATAGCAGTGAAATTATCAAAACCACAAAGTGTTTCCTAATACACCACATGCCTAAAATATCTGTGTTTTCCATTTAGAAATTGATGCTGGTCAGAATTTTCCTTTTGAAACCCAATATGCATTTCAACACTCCCAAGGCAGTTTGGAGATTTAGACTCACTTAAGCCCTCAGGTATCACAAGATGCCAATTCAAACCCGTCTGCACCCAGTGCTTAGTGCTAGAGGGTACTACAAGAATATGGTCTCAAACTTAGTGAGAGCTAGTAGACATTGTGGAACCTCATTGGCTACAACACATCCAAAGCCGTGGCTTCCAGTGCCTACTGTCCTCAGGAATAAAGATTAATGCCAGCTGTTCCTAGAGTCACAAGCTCTCTTACTTCCAGCTGAGCTCATCTAAGCTTTGTGATCATAGAATCACAGAATGGTAGGTTTGGAAGGGACCTTTAGAGATCATCCAGTTCAACCGCCCTGCAGAAGCAGGTTCACCTAGATCAGGTCACGTAGGAACATGTCCAAGGGAGGAGACTCCACAACCCCTCTGGGCAGCCCCATTTGAGGATTTTCTGTGGTTTTGCCTGTATGACTTAATTTCTTATAGATTATATCCCTCGCTGAGTGATGCAGTTTTGATCTGGCTAGTTGCAATTAAAGCTCTTCCATGCTGAAAAAAAAGCTGGGTCAAACGATGTGTTTTGTGAAGTCAACTGGAAGGTGAATGAAGGGTAGTTATTCAACCAGCTATGACAAAATAAAGTATTACCTTTTCACTAGCACTGTATTTGTTTTGCTGCTTGCATTTTAACCTTCTATAAACAGAGAAAAATCATGTGACCAGAAAAAAAACCCCAAATCCTTATCAATCAGATCAGCTTTTCAAAGAACAGCAATGAACCTTCTGAAGAACTTAGTCTCCTCCAGTGATATAACCCCTCAGATATGTTTTCTTATTGTCCTTCTCAGCAGTGCTGCTTTGGGCTGAACAGGATGAGGGTATTGTTCATCTGCACTGCTTTTTATTTTTGCATTGCTGTTCTGTAAAATCAAATCAGAAACTTTGTTCAGCCAAAACATTATGTGAATACTTAAATTTTTAAAGTTTTTGGATTCTCTTAGGTTTTGCTCTTGTTCCCTAGATTTTCTTTTACTTTGCTACTTTAAAAAGGGATAAATCATGCCAGCAATCAAATAAAAACCTCAAAAGTCATATTTTGCACGGTTGAGGCAAATCCAGAAGGACACAATAAATAATTTTTGTGGTGTCTGGATTGGTGTCAAACCAGTCTTTTAAAAAGGGAAAAAAAAGTCAATGAAAAACATCAAGTGCCTTTACAATATACCAGGATTCATGATTTGATTATGATTAATTCTCAGCAAATTCCACCAGCCTTTCAAATCAGTTCATCAGCATTAAATCTTTAAAAAGCAAGTGCTATATCCATCTCCAAAGTGCATGTAGTAATTAATACTTCACAACAAGGAAGCATACTGCTCTAAGCGTCATTCTGCATCAGAAAGACCTGTAATTGTCACTCTTCATAGCCTCAGATCAACACACTCATGCTGCCAGCAGCCACACATATTGGAGAGCTAAGGAAAAGACAAGTTTTGGAAGATGGTCCTTAGGCAAAAGACCACGGTGAAATCTCCAAAGATTTCACTGTTTCTCTGCCTAGAGGCCTCCACAGGCTTGCTTACACACATAGTATCACAGAATCTTTTTGGCTCAAAGAGACCTTTGAGCTCATTGACTCCAGCCTTTGTCCCAGCCCTAATGACCATTTCTACATAACCAGGAGACCAGAGTTTGTGGCTTCCATCCTCCATTTTACAGGTTGCATCTAGTCAGGAAGCTTTTCTTCAAGAGGAAGAACTGCATCTGACTAAAAGCCATGACCAGGTCAATCCTGCTTCGTGTAGCAAAACCATTTTGAGAATTTAGTTGGGAAAAATACGATTACTTGCATGGCACAATGGTCAGCATCATTAGATTAACACAGAAACTGCTACAGGCTCCTTAGTTAACATCAGTGAAAGATGGCACCTGGAACAGTAAAAGGCCCACTAACTTCACTATGAACCATCGATTCAGTGAGATACAAAGCTTAAGTGCCAGCTACAAAATGACCAGAGCTGTTCCCTGCTTCTCCTACATCCTTCCCTCGGGTCCAGTATCCAGGCATTGATCGTGTCTGATGTTAATTTGGAATCAAATTCTAAGAGCCATAAAATACAGCAGTTCAGAGAGATAGGATTAAGTTAAAGAAATTATAATGCGTTTGATTGGTTTTGTTTTCCAAAATTCTTTCCTGTAAATATCACAACCATGCATTTGAAATTCTTCACCAGTTAAGAACTTATCTTTCTGGCACACAAAAGAGACCTCTATTTTAACTCTTGAGTACAGTGTGTCTTCAGGTACACTAAAGTTTAGATGTCTATGTTAAATTCAGAAGTAATTAGCAAACTAAGTATGTTGACAAATGAGACAGTCATGTAAGTAATGGGCAACAATGGACAAAGAAAAGAGGAGCTGTGCTTGTCAGCGTGAGCGATTTCACTGCAGGAGAGTTGCTGTGGCTTTCATTATTTCAACAGTCAATGGATGTTGCTATAGAAACTACATAGTTAGCAAGCCATGTCAGCAAAAGAAATATGATCAAAACTAAAACAATGAATGAATAAAACCCCAAGAATCTAAGAACTTGAATTCATCTGTTGATTTTATCTTCCAATCATATCACATCACCGATGAATGAGATTCCTAGCAACAATATCATACATTCACTTGCTATTTTTAATATAAGTCCCATCATGTATTATAACACCTAATCGTCAAAATCAGCATCAAACCAAAACCCCTTTCAATATCAATTGAAAAATGAAATATCATTGAGTTATGTGAATAGGTAAAACCAATATTTGGCTTTATAGCAGTTTATTCACCCTCCATAAATTCTACTGAGTAACCGTGATATATCTCGTATGATGTGCTTTCTTTGCTTAGAGGAAAAACAGCATTTTAATATTTCAGCTAGTTTCTATCTGTGCCAGAAAGCACTTGCAAATACCTGCCTAAAGTATGCACACGTTGATGATCACCTACATAACAAGTTGGCTTCTATTTAGTGCATGTCACGGTTTATGCTGACGTGAATATTTGCACCTAATGAATGAAGTAGGAGACTCTTCTTCCATTTTGGATACTCAAGTAAATAGCTAACTGAGACATTAAAACAAATGGCATTAAAGAGATTTAGAGATCTTGTCACTCTAAGAAGTAGAATGTATATGACAGGTGATCATATATCATTCTGTGCTATACAGAATCCATGGGCTGTATTCTGTGAACATCTTTATTTGTTGATTGTTCCATAACTAAGTTGTCCTCTAAATTGGTTCCTGTTTTGTGCCATTTCAGAACAGGAGAACCTGATTTTTTTTCTTTTGGAAGGGAATATAATAAATAGATACAGAAAAAAAGAGACACACACCAGAAGCTGCAAATCCTCTCATTTTCTTTCCTAGTCCTGCAATCAAGGTTGAGTGGCAGAGCCCTGAGCTTTTCACTACAACCGCTACTTGGATGGAGAATTTCTTGATAGAGGAGTCCATAGCATTAATCATCAAAAAAGATTCATTAAACAGGCAAAATTAAAAACAATGAGAAAAATTTGATATACAAAAAAGGAAAGCTGTGCCAAATAACCAACACAAGCATTGTTGTCTTCAAAGAAAAGCAACCTGAGGAACATAGCAAAACCACACATTTGCCCTCTATTCAGCTGCAGCTTGTTCACCTAGCCATCACAAATAAACCTTTCATTATCACATTGTTTTCCAAGTCTATGGAGAAAACAATGCTGACATATAAAAATGTTTGCCTGAATCTCCACTGAAAGCATTGGCATTTTTAACTCCAAAGTCTCTAGAGAAATGTTGATAAGCTCTTGCCACTAGGTCACAAAGTGTTTAATGTCTGGTGGCATGGATACTATAGAAAAACATGTAAGGATGATTAAACTGAAAGAGAACATACAAAAACTTCTCTTATTTTTAATAAAGAAAAAAAATAGAAAGGAAAAAATAGCAGTTTAAATGAGACACTTCTAGTTGTACTGGTCTATGATTCGGTCAGTTTGGTCATTTTAGCAAGACTATTAAAAGCAATTCTCAGAAAAGACATCGAGTCTTCAAGGGTCTCATTGTCTTATCATCCCAGAGGGCTAAGATTAATGTCTGCTATGGGACTGTGCCAGGAACATGGTCTTTTCTTGTTAACGCTGCTCCTGGAGGTATAAAAAAAGAGAACTATTGTAAACCCCTTAATGCACTTTCCTCTTGCCGTGTCTCTCAACCCTGTCACACAATTTGAAAGGATATTAGAACAGACAGAGTGCAGAGTTGAAATCAAGCTGAAGTCCTTATTCCATGAAAGCTTTGCATATCACAGGCTCTGTGTTATGAAATGGTCAACTGTTTTGCCCCCGAGTCCTCATCCATTACATCCACATAAAAAAAAAAAAGACCATCTTGCAGCCAGAGCTGTGCAAACTGTTGGATGCTGCCTCAATCTGGCAGGAGAGAGGAAGTTCACTGCCCAAGCCCGCTAGTTCAATATGCCCTGGGGGACCCAAGCTGAGCCAAGGCAGCCGAAGGACAGACATAAAACCAATTTGTTTCTTTGCAAAAGGAAACATCTGGGGCTGTTACTGGCGTGCCTAACCTTTGGATTGGGGGTCTCTCAGGCAGGGAGAGCTTAGAGCTGTACCAATGATCAGGACAGAGCAGCTGAGCTGAAGATCACTTGCCTAGACAGAAATTCTTTAGGAATAATGTGGATTTGCAAGACTTTTGTCTAAAAGGAAATTATCTGTATGATCTATATTGTCTATTATTATCTATCTATATTATCTTTATCTAAACACCTTTGCTTGGTGTTAAAACTCTGCTTTATTAAGCATGTTAACTTCAGTGGAAAATGATTTGAATAATTGACTGGAATCTACCAATACAAAGTCAGTCTGTTGCAAAACCACAAAGCACACTACCACTATCTGCCAAAGAAGCAGCTTTCAGCAGCTGTACACAAGATTTGCTCATGGAAAATTCTCTGAAACTGCAAACCAGTAATTGATTTTTCTCATCATCTGAGGAAAGTTACTCAGCATCTTTTTTTATGAGTAAGCATCCATCCCACTCAGTTCACATCCTTCAGTGAGGAACCTCACCCATGTGTAGCCACTAAAGGAACAGGATCGTCCTGGGGAGAGCTAGCACGCTTCATTTTAGATACTTTAGATTGGATTGGGAGAATCTGGCAAAACATATTCAGCAGCTCAAAGCCATGCACTGAGTCAATGACAAACCTCAGAGCAGAACACTGTCCTTAAGCATTTCAGTGGTGGTGTTGGTCAGCCATGAGGACAAGTGGGTTCTAAGTATAGGGTAATTGATAGTGAACAGGGTAAAAAATGAAGAAGCAAGGCTAATTTAATGTGACTATATTCACTGTCTGTCACAGTAAATTTAACCAGGGCCAGACTGTTTCATATTGTTTAATTCTTACTGTGCTCCATGACACAGCTTTAGTCAGTCACCCATAGCTCCAAGCACTCTCCTGGCACATTCAGGAGGGGACACACACTGTGGTTTACTCCCAGTAGGGTTAACAGGAAGCTGTAGGCAGGGTAGTGTAGATGAGGGTATCTTTACGTACATAACTGCCCTTTGCTACCTGCTATTGGGGCCAAGGATTAGTCCCAGCCTTGTCTGATCTCCAGGTAAAGTTCTAGTCATTACATTTGTCACTAGTCCAAAGACAACATTTCAAATCACGTCAATGTATTTTCAGCTTTACTGTGCTTGAGGAAATGTGAGATATGGAAAGAAAATTGCTCTAGATTAAATAGCTATCCAAGCTCAGACTGTTCTCTGGAAGCTAAATACGTTTTATTTATCCAAGGAAAGCTGAAGAAGTGGCCTGATCATAACCTTCATATTGACCAAATTTCAGACTTCCAATCATTTTGGTGTCTTTACTAACTTCCTGTAGTTTTTCAGATTGCTTTTTGTACAGTGAATTATACAATTTTAAACAGTACTACCTGTTGTGCTGTCTTCACATATTTGTCATTCATTCCTACACTGATTTGTCACCGTGTTTCTGGATTCTTTTCCGTGTCACCTAAGCCCAGATCAATGCCTCCCACCTGGCGTGCACGAATACTTTGTAGTCCTACATTAGCAGGATTAATTGGAGAAAAATGGATGGACTCATACTCCATCTGAATATGCACTTCTATCAGAATCATAAAGACGTTTTCCTGGAGTTAGAGTCAGACTTACAGTTGGAGAACGAAAGACTTGTTTTCTCATTGGGAGGGGTTTCTTGAGCTAAAAGAGCAACTAGGATGAGAATATTAAATTAAACTTAGTATAATCAAATATATATTCTTTTCTTTAATGCAGAATGTATTAGTTTGTAGTGTCAGTTCATGAAGAGATCTGCAATTATTCCACACTCCATGCTAAGAAAGTCCATTATCTCTGTGCAAAGGAAGTCCATTGTCAAGCAGTCTTTTCCACAAAATGTTATTGTCATTCAACTTATTATCATTTTATCATCATCATTTCCTAAGCAATGATTTTATACTGTCTTATACAACGGAAAATTGGTGCATAACATTCATGAACAGCTCCTTCCAGAGCCTAACTAGACTTTTTGCCCCTTTTTTGGCAGTAGATTTTCCATTTGAAATTGGTGTTTGCAGACCAGTGTAATTTCTTTCACTTGGGATCCACGATATTTTTCATTCAACTACTTTTAATCAGAAAGTAAGGTGTTACTGAGACCTTACATTATATATGATGCCATACAGTTAACTCTGTCAGCTGGCATTGATTATGTAAATGTCTTTTAATTTGTTATTTAACTATGCCCGATATGAACTTTTCCACAGCGTTGATCAGAAGACTAGACAGCTTGAATACTCAAAATATACCAACGTGTTATAGCAATTCTACCCTTATCTTGTACTGGAACTATATGAACAGTAGGATTTCTTCTTTTTCTTCTCTTACATTGTAAGCATTAATCCTTAAATATCTGAGAGCTTCCTTTGTCTGTTATCAGTCACTGGTGACAGTTATTGTTGATGAAACATTCATTTATCTATATACGCATGAACATATGTTTCTGGGGCTTGTTTAACATTATGCACGACATTCCCATGTCTAACTGAGATGACTTTGTAATCACAGGAAATATTTTGGTTGTTTCAGAGTTGCTACTCGTTCCTCCAGGCAGCACAGCTCAAGAATTCTCAGCTAACAAGTTGAAGCCAGACCTGCTGTATCAGATATGTAAAGTCAAATACTGAAAACATTTATGAGAGCAAAGTATGAGGGTTGTGCAGACCATCAGTTTTCAGTGCTTAACTTGCCACACCTGAGGCTTGGATTCCAGTGATACTTATTGCTGGCAGTTTACAGGGACTTCAAGAGCAGTAGTAGTGCTGCACTTTTTCTTTTCCCTATTAAGTATTAACACTTGAGAAACCACAAGGGTAGCCTAATATGTTGTATATTTAATCAAGTATTAAGCATATATTGTTTGGATTTTAAGAAATAGAACTACAGAAGTTTAACTTACATCCACTTAGCAGCATAGGCTCAAAATAGCACAGAGTAATGTTGAGGTTACTAGCAGTTTAGTAATACTATGTCTTGGTTCCAAGGTGGAAAACAAGATGTTAACAGAATGAACAAATCTTAAATGGCAAAAGTCTCTTCAGGCATCACTCACTTAAACAGTTGCCATCAGAGGAAGTTGTATTAAGCACAGATGTTAAGTGCCTACAAGAGCTGCTATGCAAAAACATCAGGCTATTCAGCTCCTTACAAGCCTTAGTGCCTCAATGCTTCATACCAGTCAGATAGAACATAGAATCATAGAATGGCAGGGTTGGAAGGGACCTTTAGAGGTCATCTAGTCCAACCTCCCTGCAGAAGCAGGTCTCACCTAGATCGGGTCACACAAGGATGATTTCACAACATCCTCTGTGAAAGGGACACTTGCATGGAATTCTGGCTCCATCAATACATTCCACACTTAGATCTTAATATTTTTATGGGGCTTCTTACTGTGCCAGTTCTAAATGGGCATTAAGGCTGAACACCAGAATAAATAGTGGGAGCAATGAACTTCATCACCACAAACACCTGATGACTACTTCCAGCAGCCTTTTCTCCTTGCAGACTGTCCATTCTTTTGGTCCTCCTGGTAGCAATCAACTGTCATCAGTCTCTCTCTCTCTCTCTCAGGCATCCTTTCTACTAGAGACTAATCCCTCTCAACACAGCCATTCTTCTGTCTGTTGCCATGCTTTGTTGGTTACACGGTGTGCACAAATTAATTAGGGCTCGATTTACGGGTTGACTCAACTGGTTCATAGCACAAATGAGTGCAGCTGTTTTTCTGCATAAGGTTTTCTGCTTCTTTTCTTTGGCCTTTTTTCCCTCTTCCCTCTTAGTTTAGAAATATACTCTGTATGTGTGTGTGCAAATTAAACATGAGATTTTTTTGGCAGATGCAATCGGCTAGGGAAGTTGACAACATGGATCTATTTAGCCCATCTGCCCCTGAGGATCTAACTGAATTTCTTGTAGAGCTATAGGGTTAGGACTACTGAGGTTCCAGTGTCAAAGGGTGGCTTCTCTCCCTCAGACATGCTGGAATTCTGATCCTGGGAGGTCCCTTGCCCCAAAAAACCAGAAACATCTGGAATCACATGGGCAGCTTGTCTGCTGAGCTCAGCAACGAGGATCAATGTAGCTACAGCTCCACCCCACTGTTAGGGGACCTGGAAAGCACTGAACAATTACTGTCTTTACTATAGGATTACAAGTGCATTCAATATCAGATGTATGGTACAGTCCTTCCGATTTTACACAAAAATATTCCTGGGGTATAGTTCACACTGAAACTCATCCTCTGAGAGATAAGCATCGTGATGGTTTAATTTAATTTAGTGAACATTGGTGAAACAAAAAGCCATTTTTGCTTCAGTAACCATGTTATGTTTATATCCCCTTACATATGCTTGGCTTTTAAAATCCCGAGTGATGATTCAGCACCAGAGCAATAAAGCACCTCAAGTGATTGGCAAAAGTACATTCTGAACATGTAGATATTATTCTTCACTGTTCAACTGAACTAATTCACTCTTTGATCCCGAAACTGGAGTGCTTGGTTTTATTCTCACTGGCATCGAGTAAGAGTGTTGCTGTTACCTTCTGTAGATGCCTGTAAAACCTCAGGATATATGTGCTTACAAAATATTTACTACTTTGAGCTTAGTTTTTGTGCTTTATAGATGACAACAATATGTGTAAATGTATATAAAAATATATAAATGCTGTTGTAATTACCTGTTTGGTGAGCAAAAGACATTCCATTTAGTTTCTGGAGTCTTCCATTCCCTGTGTTCAACTGAGGTTGTATTTTATTGGAATATATAATTATTTTAGAGTCTAATTGTGTAAATATTGCTGAAAATTAATCAAGTACAGGCATAAGCCTCAGATCCTCCTGAATTTTCCACAAGCTAGAAAAATTAGCCTATATATCGTACCTACATGTGTATACAGACATATATACACACACACACCTTTTCTTTCCTCTTTCAGATTTATATATTCACTGAATATACAACACTCCTGACTAAAGTGTAGAAACCATTCAACAGGGACTTAAAGATGGGCTCAGCCCCTCCATACAACCACAGACCAAACAGTGGCAAAAGCAACTTGGCATTTGAAGTCAGAGGACTGCTTACATATTTACAATTAAGCAGCCGCTCAAGTGCCTCCCAAGAATACACTTTCATCTCAATTAATGAAAGGATGTACTGGTATTTATCCAAGTCAAAGTCTTCAGCTTTTTCCTATTTTAAACAAGAAGGAAATAAATGTATATTATTTAGCCTGCTCTATCTCTCATTGGTAAAGAAAGTAGCTACTGGGTTGTCATCAGTTCAGTTGTGAACTGCTACTTTGACTGTCGAACACAAATACTGCATAAATTATAGGTTTGAATCACTCATGGAATAGATATGGAATTATTAGACATACAGTATGTAAACACTAGGGCAAAAGTCTCTGAATTGACCTTTGAAGGAAAGTTATTTAAATCAGTAGAGTGAAAACAAGAGGTAAAAAAAGGTGCGATTCAGAAGAGAAACCGGGCTCATCATTTCCTCGAACACACACGCAAATGTAAATGCAGCTGGACTGAAAACAAAACAAGAAAGGAAGATATTTACGTGAGCAGAATCTCACCCAGCCCAGTCCCAGCATTAGTACACAGGAATAACTTTACACACTTGAGCAGTAAGATAGCCTTGAACGGCATTCCTTGGGTAACAAACATATTTGCTGTCTGTCCATTACCACATAATTGCTCTGCATCACAAGAAGATCTTGCCAGTCTAAAGGAAATACTTTGACAATCCAAAAATGAATATTTTTTTTATGTCAAAATGAATTACATTTACCTGTAGGCTTTGTTATTAATAGCCACTGATTTTTAGGCCATATCTCATTAAGACCTTCTATACCAACGAAACCTCTCCCTAGATTGAGAGGTGGCTGTTTGAACCAAAAAAAAAATACCTTATTTTGAAGGGTTTTTATCACGAAAAGCCCTCTCAATCGGCCCAGTGCATTGTGATTTCCGTGGTTCTTTTTCTTCTGAGCTGTTCAATTAGTTGGAAATCTCTCTCTGATGGACTGAAGCAGCTTGAGTGAACGCCTGAGCGCACAACCAATTAGGCTCATTTGAAGTTGCAGAATTGCCTTCTTTGGTGTTAAAACCCCATGTCAAACACTGGGTCTAAGATCATTTGTACTACAAAATGAGATTGACAGAGCAGCTGCAACAGGGGGCATGCCTGCTGGACGACTTAATTGTGGAGACTGAAGGGCCATCATGAACTGGCGTGTGGAGATTGTATCACCGCTGCTGCATTACAAACGCTCTTTATTAACAGTGATCTGTAATCAATGAGCTCAGGCTTTTTGCCAGAGCTCCAAAATCAGATAGGCAGCTCTTCTTGCAAGGAATAGGAGGAGTCACCAGAGCAAGGTGTTGTGCTGAGAAAGGGAGGGAGGGCTGTGCTGCCTGGCATCTCCTTGGAGTTGTGGAACTGCAGAGAGGGAAATAGCCACCCATTGACCCACAGCTTTCCCATTTAGTAGAATATGCATTAGCTGAGTTGGGCATGTGTCAACATAGAGACAATTGCACTTTGGCATTAATGAAATATGGCTATTTCTACAAAGCTATATTTTATTAGTCAAAGAGACCACACCAAGTCACGTTGGTCTGAATAAATAGTTTTGATGGTGGCATAATGTCTCTAGCTTAATAGTAATCCCATGATACAAATGACCTAAAGTAAATCCAGTAGGCTTAGTTTCAGCAAATTAATTAAAATAACAAAAAAATAAAGGGTATATTTTTATCTTTGGGTAGAAAACCTTTAGCTTTTGCTAATAAGATATATTGCTTTTGAGGAGCAGTTGCTTTTCACTGACACCTCCAAGCCAACAGTTTTGTTTATTCCTTCATTATTATAAATAGCATCCTCTAACTGAAACTGACTGGGTCACTTCCCTAGAAAGAAATCAATTTATCTGCACAAGTATATAAAGATTACTTTATGATGAGACAGATGTAAAACTAATGTTGAAGTCAATCCTGAAGTCAGCCAAAAGCAGCGACTGCCTTTGCTACGAAAATCACTTCACCACTTCTTTTTTTAAAGGCATTTTACTCTTTCCTACCTCATTCCCTCAAAGAATCTCACAGAAGGAAACAAGAATCTTGAGTGAACAGCACAGGAACAGCTCAACTCCTATGGTAAATCATACACAGATGAGCTCTAGTATCATTAATTAATGCCTCAAGGTTGTGCTCCTCAATTACATAAGCAATTCAGGTTTAGATGCATAGTCTAAATTTGTGACTCCTCATACAAGCCAGAGAGACAGGAGTTACTTTTAACTATATACTTCTTCCCTCTCCCCTTACCCTCCCTTTGTTTTTACTCATACCACAAAGTCTGATTATCTATTCCAGTGTTTATTAAAGATTTCATGCTTTCCTGAAGGATTTGTTTTGCTATTACCAGTAATTCTCACATGTTTATAAAATCTATTGAGATTGAACATATTTGCATCATGTCATTCTTCATTCAATTACAACATAAACCACAGGCAGCTGAATTAAAATCATTGTAGGAAAAACTGAAGTAAATACCTGCACATGCACTCTTTTTTTTTTTTTTGTCACCAGGAAGCACAATAAACTTAACATGGTCTAGGCTGCAGATTTTCTCACTGCTACCTTGTGGGCCATATCACTGGATCCCTGTACTGTCCCTAGCCCTCATAATTAGAGACTGGGGTCTGGGGTGGGAATTGTTATTTCTGTTCTTTGTACAGTGTCTAGCTCAACACCATCATGCCTTTTGACTAGTGCCCCAGCAAGCTACAGTGAAATCACTTGATGCTACTGTTAACAAAAAAATGATAAGGAAAATCCAAGTATCCCGTTAGGTTAACGTTGAAAACAAAATATCATTGCATTCTATTGTTTACAGAATCACAGGCTCAGGGAACGGTAGAGGTTGAAAAAGGATGATCTGATAATAAAGATTATGTTTCCCTTTCTGTTTCTCAGTTAAGATGGAAAACCAGAGAAAGCACGGTGCAAAAGCTCTGTGTGTGTATATAAACTAAAACATATTGTTATGTTTTGAAACTAGGAACTAGAATTTCACTAAAACCATATAGAGTAAGTGGGGTTTTTTTTGTCATGTTTTGTCAAAGTTGCAACACTTTTCCCTTCTCCCACTCACGGCTGCGAGATGCAACTATGAACAAATTATTATCCCATTGCCATTTTGTTGGCCACAGTGATGTTCCAAGCATACATGGCAAAGCAACAACTTCAGCATATATGTAATCAAAACAGATTAGTTTGCAGTTACAAAACAAGTGGAGTATGACAAAACATGAGGAATAAAATGAACAAAAATGTTAATTTTTGAGTCTGAAAAGCTGTTGTGGCTTCATGCAATTAATTTTTATTTAAATGCTCTATATGAAGAGCCAAAAAGCAAAAAAATAGAGAATAAGAAAAACGTGTATGATCACCATACAGTTATAAAGTACAAATAAAAAGAGCTAACTGCTAGATTTATTTATAAAAGCACAAACCAACTCACAGTTGGTTGTCCAAGATTGAATAATAACAATTCATCAATATCCAAAAAGTACAGCTGGGGATACTCTTCACCCACAGAGCTAGTAGCATAATTCCTGACCTGCTGCAGAAGTGCCAAGGCCTATTTCTTCAACCTTTTACTTTCCTTGAACTGGTTTTATGTAAAGACACTATCGAGATTTACTTACCTCAGAAAGTTACCTTGCCTTTGTAAAAGCAATCCTGTAAACTTAGAAGTTATTCTTAAAAAGTTATCCAAGCGTTCCAGCCAAGAAATAAGAGACTCTAATGTGGGTATGAAGATGACTTGGAGCAGCCAGAGATTTCTTCAATAAAGGTGATACAGCTGGCAAACCACTTCCAATTATCAGCAACAGGTGCTGCAGGTTAATCAATTGAGCCCTGGGTAATCACGTGGGAGGAGACAGCACATATAAGGAAGTGGAGGGCAAGCAAGGGATAGCTGGGAGTCAACTTTGCTGGTTGTACTATGTTGCTTGTGTGGGGGGGATTATTTTTTGGTATGTGGAATTTGTCGCTTCTCTACATCTTTGGGTGAGTACTACTTGCACCATTACAACAATCTAAAACCACTCTGAATGCCGTGGTAGGAGTTGGAAGAGATCTTTAGAGGTTATCTGCTCCAATCCTCCTGTAGAAGGAAGTCCACCTAGATCAGGTCACACAGGAATGTGTCCCAGTGGGTCTTGAAGACATCCAAGGAAGGAGCCTCCACACCCTCCCTGGGCAGCCTGGGCCAGGGCTCCCTCACTGAAACACTGAGTTTTTTCTTATGCTTTCATGGAACTATTTGTATTCCAGCTTCATCCCATCACCACTTGTCCTGTTGCTAGATACCATTAAAATGTGCTGCCCTAACCTCCTGACACCCATCCTTTAGATATTTTTCAATGTTAATGAGAGCCCCCCTCAGTCTCCTCTTTTCTAGACTAAAACACACCTTATATTCCGCTTTCTGAAAAAAAAAAAGCAACTCCATCTTCTGTAACCCAGAGTAAACAGAGGGAAACCTGGCACTGTACAAACACTTGTAAAAGTACATCTTCTTTAAATCTTTTCAACTTCTTCAATGATTTTTGTCTTTTAATACTGTCACAGATATGAAAGGAATCAGTGTTGACGCTTCCACTTCTTATGCTCATCTGTATGCTGTAGAGTTTTAGGCAGAGAAATCAAATTGCTCACATCTGTGGAAGTGCCACATACTATACTTACTTGGCCTTCCATTTAGGAAAGTCAAAGTTGTTTTGGCTTTTTTTGCCAGCCACACTGTTTTGAGGAACAGGCAGAAAACTGAAACAATATACAAAATGTCTTGGCATTGTTAATAAATAATCATAGAATGGTAGAGGTTGGAAGGGACCTTTAGAGATCTAGTTCAACCACTCTGCAGAAACAGGTCAACCTAGATCAGCTCTTTGAAGAGGCCAAAGTTGGCTCACCTGAAATCCAGGGTCATGCTCCTGCTTTGTGTTCTGCCTCTTCCACACAGGATCTTGAACTCTACCATCTCGTGGTGCCTGCAGCCGAGGTTGCCTCCAACCTTCACATCCCCATCCAGACTCTCCTTGTCAGCACTAGGTCCAGCAGCACACCCCTCCACTTTGGTTCCTCGATATACCTAGTTGTCAAAGAGAAATTTCATGCAACCAGGAATTAAATGATAGCATACTGTCAGTGGTATTCTCAGGAAGAACCTTTTAAAGAGGAGTCAGATTTTACAAGATAGCAAGAATATCTACCACCACACAACCAACAGCTGTAGTTGTTCCATACAAACATATCTTTGAGATTTTTAAAGCCATTGCTAATCATTAGATCAATACAAGATTTTCCTAGAAGGTGAGTTGTTATTCATCTAGCAGCCATGGGTATTTTGTACCTTTCTCTGGTGGCACTGTTCTGCAAGCTTTATCTAAGCAGATTGTGTTTAATTCTGTCATTCAGAGAACGATAACTGCTATTATTCAAAGACTACTTCAATGTAGTATTGACATATTGATTGACATTCTGATCTCCAACACCTTTTGTTAGTTCTCAGAATGTAAGGATCTTCATAACTAAAAATCTTCTGGTTTTGAAGTTATATTTAGAAGTTCTAAACATGCAACTTAAAACGAATCCAGCACAGACTATTTCAGTTCTCTTGTAAGGCTCTTCATTTTCCCTCCCACCAAAATAGGGAAATAAAGCTGATAGTATCAAATACCAATTGATTTAGAGCAATGCACTCAGATTGGAACCATCTTCTGTAATCTAAGATTCTTCATTTTAGTAGCCCAAGTCACCCCCCACCTTCTTTATGGTTAACAGAAGAAATCACCTAACTTCAGAAAACAATCCATGTTGCCTGTCTTAATACAACCAGTTTAAGATGAAATGAATTGCTTGTTTCTCTCATTGACTAGGTATTGTCACTAGGGAGGCTAACCTGCATTTACACAACTAACTTTTAACATGTAAATTAGGGAAGATGAATCTTCCCCTAATCCATAAAATTGCTTAATTATCAAGTAAGCCAGAAAATCAGCTACCAGAGCAGCGTCGGATGGAACCGGGCTGCTGTGGTGACCCTGAAAGTTTTTACTCTGTAAGTTTTGCTCCAGTCATTGTAAGTCATTAATATCTCCTTGATTTTCAGTGATTAATTTCCTTTCTCATTGATTACCCTTTTCCATATGTGAGTAAATCTTGACATGCTCTTAATATCATTTCATATCGGCAACAACCCTTGTCTCTCTTTGTGAACAAGTAGGATTTAAACTCTAATAGATTCTTCCTTATTTATGGCTTAGCAACTCTTTTTTTTCAGGAATCAACCCATTGTTTTATTTTAAAAAACCATTAGTAACACAAAGAATGCAACACAGGGATAAATAACATCCTAAAAAGCAGTAGAATCTCCGCAAAGAAAAGATGCAGAATATGAACAGGCTACTGATATAACCTTCAAGGTACCGTTGTCTGGGCCTGTTTTGTTCATTTTATAGTTCCATCATCATCTCCTCAGCTCAAGAGGGACAAAGAACTTCTGGAGAGAGTCTATCACAGGGTCACCAAGATGATCAGGGGACTGAAACATCTTTCACATGAGGAAAGGCTGCAGGAACTGTGGCTGTTTAGTCTGGAGAAGAGGAGACTGAGGGAGAGATCTTATTAATATTGACAAATATCTAAAGGGTGGGTGTCAGGAGGTTGGGGCAGCACTTTTTTCGATGGTATCTAGCAACAGGACAAGGGGTGATGGGATGAAGCTGCAACACAATATAAGAAAAAAAAAAAAACAAAAACATATATATATATATATAAGAAAAAGCTGTTTCAGTGTTTCAGGTGAGGGAGCCCTGGCCCAGGCTGCCCAGGGAGGGTGTGGAGGCTACTTCCTCCTTCAAGACCCGCCTGGACACGTTGATCTAGGTGAACCTGCCTCTGCAGGAGGGTTGAACTAGATGATCTCTAAAGGTCCCTTCTAACCCTACCATTCTGTGATTCTATGATTTTTCAATTATAAGTCAGTCAAAAGTAGGAAGTCAAATTGTGACTTCATGAAATAACATAAGAGAACAATAGTAGTTGATATTTTTATGAGCAGCTTAAATTAGGTTGTCACAGAATCTCAAAGGTTGGAAAGGAGCTCAAAAGATCATCCAGTACAACTTCCTTGATAGAGGAAGGCCACTTCAACTTTCTTGTGATTACTTGTCTGTTATTTTCCATTTGAGTTAAAGATGAAGGTGTTTTGACATTCGTCCTTGAGTGAACACTACCCAGCTGAGAAAGATTTTGTTGCTTACATTTAGATAAAAATAGGAACTTTAAGTGGAAAAACATTGAAGTAACTACTGATACAGTTTATTGCTCCTATCAGGTACTTTATTTCCTGCTTGATCATTTAACCTGTTAAGAATTCAATTCTATTTGATGTACCCAAGTGGGAAGCACATTATGTATTAGTCATCTATATTGTGTCACACATTGGAATGAAAACCTCCGATATTTTGTGTGTGCTAGTCTTCTATTTCTTTCCAAACTTTTAATCTCGTGCAAATGCTCTTTTATTGACCTCCAAATTCCTCTGAAGAGATTCTTCAATGTCAGTACACCAATTAGCATGGGATATAATGGGCTAAGATGGTAGCACATAAACTGCTGCTGTGGTTTGGAAGCATCCAAATGGTTGTCACTCTGCAGTGCCAATGATTCCTACCTTGTTTCTACCATCAGTGACTTTTTCTTCACCACAATCTTGGGTGATAAGGCACTTAACGACTCAAAGGTGGAGCTGCATATTTACAGGCACTTCTCCAGAGACCTTCTCCTAATAAATATGATAAAGTCAGCTGCCAAGGAATGCATCTGGGTCTTTTTAGAGCCTGAATCTGTAGTCTTCTGAACTTGATATGCAGACATATTAGCTAGGTGCTTTATTGTTTTTCATGTGACTAATGATTATATTTTTCATATGTTCTTCATCCTTTTTTAATCTCTCACACTTCTTTCTCCTGTTTAGTTCTTCTCTTTGAATTTTCCTTTGCTTTTTATCTTTTTGATACTCCACTTCCTTTCAAATTTTGCTCATCATACTGAGTGGATTCATCTCACCTAACTATAGCCAGAAAAAATGGTAGATATTTTTTCTAAGGCAACTCTGTTTACAGTCAACAAAGTATATTGACCAAAGTTATTTGTACCATGCACTTTATACATCAGCTTCATACAGCGTCACACAAGGCCTCCTAGCAAGCTCCACAGATGGAGACTGAACAACTAGTTTAGACTGGGTAATGGACTTTAAGGTAGTTACAGTCTGGCAGCATAAGTCTCATCTGTTCTAACTATCGTATCATCATCTTCTGCCATAAGCTTTAAACTTTACAACTTCATTAACTCGAGCTATTCGTACTTGACTGCTTAGGCTTCCCTTTATCTTCTCCTTCTGCAACTTTAAGATAATAAGACCATTTGTTAGGGACCATATGTAGGGACCATTTGTTTGTTTTTCTATAAGTAATAGATTTTTAGATTCTCTTTTAATAGGTATCCTCCCAGGTACTGATGGACTAGAGACACAGATTTTTAACATGAAACAGAAGAGGGACAACTTTTCCTGAGCTGGCTGAAAACAGTCTATGGATTGCTTGATAAGTTCTGTAGATGTTCATTCTGATGAGGGAAATATGGGATAACCTTCTTAGGAAATGCTAGGGACTTCTCCCTTTGGTTCTTTCACTGTGGGACCCCCTCAAAATAAAAATGAATCAATTTTATCAAACATGCCATGTTTAACTGGGAACAAGCAAGATAAAAATCTCCACAACAGCTTTATCATTATACCAGTTTGAATACATTTCCTACACAGATGATTGATAAGTTTAAATTCATCAGTCACAAAATGATCACGAATTAAAACAGAAGCAAATAAGCATTTCTGACAAGTCATACAGCTTTTCTAAGCAGTTTAAATCTGACATGAAACCTTGCTTATCTTTTACATCAGTTAAAATATAGGCTAAATGCTTCCAAGAAACTTACAAAAAACTGCTTTTCCTAGATTAAATAGCAAATAGTTGGGTATATTAAACACCTTTATTTCAGTATTTCCCAGACTCTTCAAAACACTGAGTTTCCAAAAGCCTAGTCAGATAAGTTAAATACTTCACACACTATTAAATACCTCAGAAATGCTGTTGAACATCAACACAGTCACACATTAAACAATCAGTTTTCAATTAGGTCTCCTTCCCTTGTCTAAATCAGAGCGAGGATCTAAAACTAGGTTGAGAAGTTCAAGAACCGTTTTATGTGCAGAGGCTGATGGATGGAAAGGCAGAACATGCTGGCTAGGCTAGATGAGGAAGGATAGCAGGTAAGCAAAAAATCCTCTGCATTCAAAGTAGCTGGAAGACCCTAACTTAAAGCCTTGCAGCTGGGAAAAGTCTTGTGAGGCTTTACTGATCTTGAGAGCTCAGTCTTGAAGGAGAGATCTATTTCCCACATTTTCTGTTGCAAATTACACTGTCACAGTTGCACTGACAGTCCTCAGTATAATTCCTTTCTACAAATAAGATCATAACAAGAGATCTTGTTTGTTACGTTTAAATCATTTTCCTCTGAATGTTCCTCCAGCCAGGCAAAAGTTATTTCAGGATTTTACATCATCTTGCAGTGCAAGTATTAAAAAGCATGGAAGCACCCCTCCTGACTTTTCTGTGCCACTCCACTTCCTCCAAAAAGAACTGAAACCAGATGGCATTTAGGTTTATTTGTTATTAGGAGGAGTGGAGAGAATCTAATGTTGTATACATCCTCAGTCCATTATTTCTGTGCCAGCTTGAGTTTCGTAATTGAATTCAATTCCAGTAGGGCAGAGCACAGCGATACATTTCATAAAACAGTAAACTGTGCAAACATGACATCCAAGTTATAATGCAGTGTTCATATGCATGCTGAGTTGTCACTTTTATAACACAGCACTTTCACCAGAGGGATACTTAATTAAAACCAGGTTCTTTGTATCTGGTATCAAACTAGCACCAACAATTAATTCATTCTAATGCTATTTTTCTATCAGGAGCTAGTCTTTAATTGTGTCAAAAAAAAAAAGCAGCAGGCACATTTGATTTGAATTAAAGAAATCCTAGTAAGGCTCAGCAAGAAGCAAAAAGTGGAGAACTGTTTTGTAACGGGGGAAAATAACCTGTACCACTGTGCACAAATTACAGAAGACATTTTTTGAAGAGAAGACAGACAATCAACATTATATAATATGGAATATGGACAGGTGTGAAAGCAATCTCTTAATAATATTGTCTTGAAGTTATTTATTAATAAGAGTATTCTTACCTAATGCAATACCCAAATAAAGATGTTCCCTGCCTCTACTCTCTGGCTCAGCTACACAGGGGATTGAGCCCTGTAGCTGGAAATGTCGGCTTTGAGGTTTTTCGTTTTCACGCTCTGAAGTTCAACTCTGTATGTTTAAAGAGATGCAGTGCTTTGGAAAGCCTTTTAATGAGGACAAGGTGATGGCTTTGTAAAGGAAGGTGCTAAAAATTATATATGCATTGCAGGGCACATGGGAGAACACACAGAGAACACAGATGGCTGCTACTGGTGACAAGGCTGGGATGAGTTAAGGTAGGGGCTGGATGCTTTTAGGCAAGAAGTGAAGTTCATAAAAGCTTTCACTGACCCCAGTAAGCTTCAGGTGAACGCTTTTTTTTTTGCAGATTTCTGTGAACATCTGCTACCAAATATTACTTGGGATTCCACGAGCAGATGATTGGCCAAACATGAGCCAGAGCATTTTCTCTAAGACTCTCCCTTAGAGTCAATGCTCCCTGTCTCACTGCCATATGTCACATCTCGGGGGCAAGACACAGAGCAGAAAATATTAGCCTCAGACTCAGGCAGCTGGTCTTCCAGAACTTGAGCACAGGTAGACTTTTCCCATCTCACCTGCTTTATATTTCATTATAAAAGCACTTAAGACATTTTAAGTCAGAATAATTGTGTCTCTTTTGTCTGTAGATAGCTCTTGCTTGAGTAAAAGGAAGACTAGCAACCAAGTCATCCTCATTAGCTGACTGTGATTCCCACAATCAACATTATGGTCACTTCTCACCAGTCTGTGACACAATGTGCCTTCTCTCTCTTTCTAGTTCTCTTAATTGACCCTGCTTTTAGCAGGGGACTTGGACTAGAGGTCTCCAGAGATACTTTCCAACCTCAGCTCTTGTGTGACTCTATGATTCTTCCTGAAAACCGAGTTTCAAGAAGAAACTTTCCTACAGAAGCCAAACTTTCTATTAAATATTATAATAAAACCAAGCAAGTTGACATAGAAGTTGTGGTAGCAATTTCTAGTACTTGCTTTTTAAGATGACAGCATTTCTAGAATTCTTTGTGTTGCTTTGTAAAGGGAATAAATATAAACCTAATCTCCTTTTGTTACCCAGGAAGCTTAATATAACAAGTTGAATTAGTTGTAAGGGAAGGCCTAGTAAATTTACTTTCTGTGTAGACAAACATGCACCAAAGTGCATAAGAAAGTAATTATGTAATGCTCTGATTTGACATGTAAGTAAGTACAAACTAATACTGACTTGAGCCTCCTAATCGTGTTCACACTGATTCAAATGAAACTGTATGTTTTCTATTACAATGATTTAGTGGAATTTCTCTCCAGCTAAGAGTGATTATTAGTCACAGAAGTGCCATGATGCTGTGACCCTTCCAAACTTTTTGCTGTGGAACAGCTTTTGTTGCATTTCTAATGTCCAAAATAGTTGCAGTTGAATTCACATACTTTGACAGTTCTGTTGTGTCAGAATGCCCATAGAGTTTTCTTATCACGTGTGTTTTCAGAAACACAACTGATAGAATTATTGAATCACAGGATGGTAGAGTTGGAAGGGACCTTTAGAGATCATCTAGTCCAATCCCCCTGCAGAAGCAGGTTCATCTNAGCCCCAGTTCCTGCAGCCTATCCGTGTGTGAAAGATATTTCAGTCCCCTGATCATCTTGGTGGCCCTGTGCTGGCCTCTCTCCAGCAGTTCCCTGTCCCTCTTGAGCAGGGGAGCCCAGAAGTGGATACACGACTCCAGATGAGGCCTCAGCAGGGCAGAGCAGAGCGGGAGCAGAACCTCTTTCAACCTACTGCCACCCTCTTCTTGATGCATCCCAGACTGTCATTGGCATTCTTGGCCATGAGGCACATTGTTGGCTCATGGTCAGTTTATCGGCTGTACCTGCTGATTGGAGTAAGCAGCTAATTGGTTTAGAAACGGTCTTTCCACAAATCTAACAGGATCGTTTACAATAATATTCAACAAGATTCAAACACAACCAAATCATTGAAAGACTGGCTGCTATTCTTAAACATTTTTATACCATTCATTGAACTGCAACACAAATAATACAGTTTTGAACGGATGATACTGTGTAACTGATGCCTTACATTTCATTCCTGGCAAGTGGTTAAAAGGCTTCCTGTTCTCTTATGTTGAAATCAATCTTGTTGCTATAAGTTGTTTTGTATGCTGTGCTTTTTACACAGGTAAAGCTCTAGGGAAAACCCATGCCAGCAAACCTAGATATGTTCTCTGTTATTGTGTATCTTCTCTATAAATTTCAGTGACCAAAGTCAGGTGCAAAATAAATATGGAGTCAATTATTACATCTGAAATAAAATGGGACAGATTACTAAGAAGTATGCTAATACATTTGCTTGAATGACCTTTATATTTACAATATAAAGAATGGCAATAGATAGCCTTAACTTATCTTCCTGTTCCTCTAGATGCTATTTCACTTACCAGGCTCTGCTTTCATTTTCTTCATTTTCTTCTTTTGTCAGACTCATCTTGGACAGAATACATTCAAAGGACAGGTGACCAGTGACAGACATGCATTAAATTCATGACATTAGGAAAATCTTTTTCACACAGAGGGTTATGAAGCATTGGAAGGGGCTGCCCAGGGTGGAGTCACCATCCCTGGAGATGTTCAACAGACACACAGATGAGGTGCTGAAGGACATGGTTTAGTTTATTGATGCGCCTGGCAGTATGAGGTGAGGGGTTGGACTCGAGGACCTTAAAGGTCTTTTCCAACCATAATTCTATGATTCAGTAATTCACTGATGACTGAAAATAGTGGCAACGAGTAGTGAGTTGGAGACAGTGCCCCATGAGTTGCTTTGCACACCTTAGAGACCAAATAACAGTAGTGAGGAAACTGCAGGCAAAGATTTACCACAGCATAGCCCTCTGTTTCCAGTGAGAAGAGATTTTTCCACGTTCCTGCAGACTTAAGCTGTTAGCAAAGTCTGCATGGATAGTTTTGCCCCGTTCAGCACAATGATGAAATGTGGAGGCAGAGCTGTACACTGAAGTGACATAAACACATCAATATTGTATGTCCAGCAGCAGCTGGGGGCTGTTAATAGATCTCCAGCTTTTTTAGTACTTAGCAAATACTAATATTTAAATCTTTTGGACATAATGAAGATAGGTCTTTTTCCTTTTTTTTTCCTTTAGTTACAAAGACACATTTAGGGAAGTTGGTCAATTGCCAGTTCAAGAGAAATAGTAAATGAGAGAAGTACCTTAGATATACATTAGCTGGATAAATTAGATAGCTTGAAAGCTCCTTTCCTCACTGTAGGATAATCAAGGAACTTGGTCGACCTCCAATTCAAGGTATTTATTTGACTTGCTGCAAGCTGCAAAGGGATATAAAATAGCCCATGGCATTTGGGAATATAGAACTAAAACAGCCAAGCCTGAAGAAAAAATACACTTGTGAATACCAGCAGTCAGGAGTCATCCATCACTGACGCAGAACCCCAGTATCCTGACAGCCTGTGTTGCTTCAGTTTGATATTTGTAGTCACATCTTGCTCCTGAAAGCAGTGAAACAGTCCTCTGTGACTCTACAGTTATGATAACAGACCAAATGACTTCATCTTCCAGAGGCAAGACTCTAACAGACTTGCCAAAACCTGGAAATACCCTTAAAAACTCTTTTCTTTAAACCATGAAAAGGGTTTAAAATTCACTTAGCCACATGTATGTAGTGCTGTACTCTCTGAGTTTTGCATACTTCATCATAAGGTTTCCCATAATCATTGTTGTTTCAATCCTAAACTGAGGAATTTGAGGGCAAATTGCTAAAGGACTGCAGGTGACCTGGCTGTTAGCCACACACAGGGCTGTAAAAAAACTTGACCTTGAAAGATAGCTGGTGTTTGTCTTTGGTTTTCTCACTTGTGTTTTGTGTCTGTTGCCTTTGCCAAACTTTATTTTCTGTATCACAACACATATAATTCCTAGAAAGCCTTTTAAGCCTTAAGTCATTTTGCTTTGTGGATTTTATTAGCTGAGTTCTAGATTAAATTCTATAAGTTTTAATGAAAGACGTATGTCTAGTTGTAGGTTCACCAAATAACATTTATTCTCCTTTGGTATCCTGACATGGTCTCAGAGAGTCAGGAGAACATCTCAGCCTTTGCTTCCCAATGCTTTTCCTGTAGGAAAGACCTACAAGGGAGATCTAGATGCATCTTTGCTGGGAAGGAGCCATAAGATCATAAAATCATGGAATGGTAGGGTTGGAAGGGATCTTTAGAGATCATCTAAGTCCAAATACCCTGCAGAAGCAGGTCCACAGCACCTTCTTAGAGCTGACCATCTGAGGAACTGAGAGGGCACTCTGCACCACCAAATGCACCTGCTTGGCAGTGGAGACATCCAGCCAGTCTCCCACTGAAAACTGTTTTCATCTTAAGGGGAAGCACTCAGTATGAGACTGAAATCACTGGAAGTCTGATAGGACTTGCTCTGCTTAACATTTAATTTTGGCTCTTTGGTCAGAAAGAGTCAGGATATTTCATGGTACCCTCATGACAACTTTCCATGGTTTCTTAATAGATATTTTCTGCTTTTAAACCTCAGCTGAATCATGTAGTTGTAGATTTGTAACTCATAAAGGGCCTGACATGTAGGTGAATAAGGAGGCTAATAATTTTGCTGTAAAGATGAAAAATACGTGTATTTTCTCATGCTTAGTAGAGTGTAATAGATATCCTAGATGATAAAGGCTCACAATCGTGGAGTAGTTAAACCAGGGCTAGTCAGTTGAAATGAATTAAAACCCCTTTAATTCCTCTGAGGCCTCTCAATTTCTGTTCAGGTTTCAACTGTAGTCACAGCCTCCTGTTAACTAATACGCATGCTGTGGATTTTCCATCCTATCCATCACAAATTCCTGCAGTAGTGGGAATGGGGGAGGGGAGGAGGAAGGACTCCAGCTCAGTTATAAATTGCCAAGAAATGACTGACAAATACCGACGCAGACCTTTGCACAGCTCTGGAGATGGCACACTGCCAGGCAGGCTGCAGATACACATGGTGTTATCTCTGAGCAATTTTAGGGGAATGGTATGTTTGTCCTAAAGTAAGAGGGAGGGGATTATAATGGAGGTCTTGTAGTTTGTGACAATGGAAAAGCTGTTTGAATTGTGTTTTCCTGTTTTATTTCATATGAGAATGACGAAAGTCAATGGGGGAAAAAAAAAACTCCACCAAAAAGTTCAATGTCATACACTGTGAAAAATAAAACAGATAATCAAATCTATTTAGTTTATTCTGACTGTATTGTTCGTTTACTGTTTCTTCTCCAGGCTTCAGTCATATTTTGCTTTCTCTTTCTGCAATACATTTGAATTCCAGGTTATTTTATATATCTGTGGCAAGCATTTGAAGTAAAGAAGTAATTTCCAGACCACTTCCATTTGATTCATGATACATATTGTGTATTTATTCAATAAGGTCTCTGTAAATTCAGTCATTAATCTGATTTATGCACACAGCTGTCTGATCACAGTTTGGTACTTGCCATATAGCTATGCAACATGAAACTCAAATTGTAGTTCTTCAAGTCTGTGTCATTTTTTTGTTGGTAGTTAGAAGAGGACAGGATGATCGTACTTTAACAGAGACACTAATACATGCAGTCAGTGTGTGTACTTTGTGTTGATTTATTTAACTGGCTACAGTGATATACAAAATCTGAATACAGGAGAGAAGAATTCAAGACAATAAGTCCATAAGAAACAGAGTTTGGCTTTGTACATTGCTCTCCTAAGGTATACATGTGATATTATGGCACAAGGGATCTGCAGCTCACATTTATACACTGTCAAAATACGCCTGTTACTCTTAATCTTGCTTTTTCCTGTGAATCAGTATCAGTTTCTTAAAAGCCACTAAAACAGTGAACAGTTGATTTGGAAGACACTTGCCATTTTTTTTCCAGTCAGTTTTGTTTATGCTGGTAGGAGGAAAAAAAATGGAAAAGTGTAAAAGAATACAGAACTATTTACATGGTAAAAAAAAAAAGTGCAGAGAGGAAGTATTTGAGTCACAGTCTCTTTCATCTCTTGCAGCTTACTGATCACAGACAGAAGGGGAAAATGTGGAACGTATTCCAGATTTCCTACTTGACTCTGTTGTTTCAGTGCCAAGAGGAAAAAGGAGCGAAATCCTATGTAAAATATTAAAGATTGTGAGCCAAATATTTTGGAAATATTTCCATTTCCAAAGAATTAAAACTGAGTTTCAGAGGTGATGAAAGCGATGTGTTAATTACTGGCCATATTGCCTAATGTTTCTTCTCTTTCATGTCATTAATGCAGCTCTTGGAGTTACAAAATCAGACACTTGCTCTTGCTGATGTTCAGAATAAGCCAAGCATAGGGGTCTTGGTGGCAAGTTTAGTTATGCCAGTGCCATCTTATTAGTCTTGTCCTTGTGAACTGGTATCAAATAAGGAAAGTCACTGGGATGAAAATGTCTGGCTATTTATGTGAACAGCAAGTAAATGGACTGACGTACAAGTAGTCATCAGATGAAGCAAACCACAGCTTAGTATTGGTTTTATTTATGCAGCTGGTTAAGGTGATTTTTTTTTTTTTATGCTGTTTATATCACATAAATCAAATTCAAAGCAGGCATTGTGATCCCACTTTGTTTGACGTCAGCAATACCTACAAGTTCAAGAAAAGAGAGAAAGACAAGGCGTTGGAGTATTCGTTTTCAAAAGGAAATGAACAATCCGAAACTGCAGCTCTGCTTGTCTGTCATCCCTGGCTGGTTACTTGTAGCATCCAGCAGAGATCATCAGAAAGGGATTTGGATGAAAGCAGGTTAGCAGCTTTGCAGATTTATTTATGGAGGAAAACTTGTGTGACCAGCAGCATGATATGAGCCGTGGATGTGATCAAGAGCAGAAGTGGATAAATTAACGTTCAGTATTACGTAGGCTGGTGGACAGATACACTAAACCCAACCAAGTAGCTTTGAAGGGTTGGACCTGATACTATGGAAACCTTTAGAAAGTTTCTAAGACAGATTAAAACCTCAAAGAAGAGGACAAGGAAAATCACTTTACATGCTCAGCTCTACATGGATTATTTGGATCTGAGAAGAATGACAGAAGGAAAGGTCAGAAGGACAGGTCAGAAGAAGACATTGTTCAAGGAATTAAATACCAACCTCCAACAGCATTCAAGAGGAAGTGATTTTAGCATCTATGAACAGAAATGTGCAGATGTTTCAGGCTTTAAAACTTAGATGTGGTTTAAACTGTACATGTTGTACATCACACAGACCTGATAAAGGGTTTACCACAATGTGAAAAGAGTCAGAGTTTTAATACACATTACCATAGATTGTGCTTAATTTGGCAAGAAAAGTTTACTCATTCCATGGACTATCAGATTCTTCAGATAGTTTGTGTATTTTCAGGTCAACAACTCAGAGAAATAAGAGTAGTGTAGCTGCAGCCATTCAGTGGCAGAGCCTGTCAGGCAACAGGAGAGTTCCCTTGTGTGTTTCTATCAATGTTTCCTAGGCTGAGCAGAGCTACAAGGAGATTGTATGAAGTGTAAAATCCTTTGGTATTCAAGTTCAGGTCAGCAAATGTATTGCCACTTGTTGACAAACAACAAGCCCTGATTTTGAGTCAAATCTCTTAAAACTGACATGATTTATTCACCCAGAAAGCATAGCCTTAAACATTTCTTTGACTTTATGTTTAATTTACATTCAATAAATGGAATCACAGACAGTTGCTACTGGTCTTTGCATCAGTGCAGGAACTTAAACCATAAGAATATTATTCATAAGTTGCTATTATTTAAGCTTGCTTGGCAACAGAGACAACTGTATCTTAACAATTTGTCAAGTGGACAGTTTCTACTTGGGGTAATAAATATTTCCAACGAAGTGACCTCAGCACCCCTGTTTGTCTATAGAGATCTTCAGAGATGTGAGAAAAGAGATTTGGAAGAAAAAAAAAAAAACACCCTGACTAACTAGCTTCACTTTTCACATTGAAAAAAGGTGAATTCAGACACATCATTTTGTCAAGGTGTCTCCAGATTAAAATGATTTGACAGCCACTGTTATGCAGGGGTTTATAATCATGTTTCTGTCTGCGTGCTTTCCAGAATAAATGATAAAATATCACACATTTAATGCTGAGGAATTGAAGAAAAAAAAATACCAAAACCAATCACTTTATGGAAGGATCATTCTCTATTTCTTAGATTTCTAAAAATGGCATTGTAACCTGGCCTGTCAAAAATGTCTGCACGTGAGAACAAATCATTGGGCGAAGAAGAGAGAACTTTTTAGTTTATTTACTACCTTTTTTTTTTTTTCCCGAAGAAAATGTAGATTTTAAGTGGTATTTAAAAAAACATTTTCTTCCACTAATAAAATATTTTGGATGAGGCAGTGAATGTGGCAGCGTTTAAGTACATCTGAGTGTGTTTAAAGGCAAGGCAAGACTCCTTTGTCCCTAACAAAGTTGCGTGGTTGATAGGTAGATAAGTAGATAGATGGTGTTCTGCCTGTGACTATGTTTCTCCAAAGCACTAACTGCTAGTATAGAGGAATGTAACTCACAGGCTGCTCAGGGAGGGTGTGGAGGCTCCTTCCTTGGAGCTCTTCAGGACCTATCTGGACACATTCCTGTGTGATCTAGGTGGGACCTGATTCTTCAGAGGAATTGGACTGGATGATCTCTAAAGGTCCCTTCCAACCCTGCCGTTCTATGATTCAAAGAAAGCTTCTTGATGTGAAAGATTTTTCATGTGTTTTAGCAAAGAAGGAGGTATGCAAAACCACTATGAACTAGCAAAGCAGGACATCACTGTTCAATTGCTTCAAAGTACCTGCAGCACATATATATAATTCTAACTTGTTCATCTTTAGGGTCTGCAGTTCTAACCTCTGCTTTTAACTTCAGAAATATCTGGTTGCATCACAGCATATTTGGTAATATGCCAATTCATCCTCATTTAATGAGTTAAATAGTATGATTTGATGAACAATGTCTTCTTAGGACATTCCACCACCCAGACAGCTTTTTTGATGGGCTGTGAATATATTTTCTCTGTTGTGCTGCTTGTTCTTTTGAACCATAATTACACTCTCAAAAACCTAAAATGCCCATACAAATAGGAAAAGGTGTCTACAGTAACTTTTATTCAACTAAAAACAGCAGCAGAAATGTAGCAGCAAGGTGGAAATACCTGAACACTTAAAAATGAGTAAATAGTGAACAGCAACAAAATGTGCCATTATGACACCAGTTACTAACTGCACTTGAGGCTCAGAAAGCACTCTGGGGTTGTGTCTCTCCTACTGGTTTAGCCAGGAATTTGGTTTTGTTCAGGTAAACATCATATGGAAAGCGTTGTAATAGACCAGCCTCGGTGATACAACAAAATTGACCATTCCATCCAATAGCCACCCAATGACTTCTCACTGCAACAGCATAAAGCAGCCAAAGAGAAGCAGAGTGGAAAGGGAGTGTCTCTGGACTATTTATGACTGTTTGCTATCAATAACAAGAATCTCTCCAAAACTGCTGACAATCTCTGGAACTTTTTACCAGTTCTGTGGACATTCCTTCTATGGAGTCCAGTTGCAGAACTTGATAATGTAAATACATGCAAGATCAGTAGATATTCCCAGTGTCTTTACTTCCTTTCTTCAATGTTGCCTTGGTGAAACATGGGATATTCTTTTAGAATATCTCATGAAGACAGAGGAAAACATAACGTGCAGGTAACTCCACCGACTTACTAGTTGCTTTACTTGCCTCCTGGTTTGTTTTGGAAGCTAACTAGGTTAGCTAATGTTTCCATCCTGTATTTGCACTAAAGTTACAGCACTGTGGCAATTAAGTTTTGGGGTTTTTTTTCTCTCAGCAAATCAAAACCGTTTGTTTTAATCACAAGGAATGACAGTGTGTCACACAGCAGGTAATAATTTAACATGAGGGAAAATCTGATATTTAAATGATGTGGGCAGCATTAAATATTTGCTCTAAATTAAGAATAGGATTTAAAAAAAAAAACCCCAACACCCTGTTTTTCATTAGTTTTGTTCTCATCTCATGTTGAACTTCTTGCCAAAACAGTCAAAAGAGGTGGACACTGTGAAGAAGGGCCAACAGCTCACTCTGGCTTCTTCCTCCTAGACTTCTTGTAGAAATTTGAGAGAACTTTGGAGCCAGCTTTGCTCAAATGATGGAAAGACTGACAGCAGCTCTTTTTCCCTTGTAAAAATCCTCAGCCAGCATGAAGCCTACTTAGTACAATAAACAACACAGTGTGAACTATTTTTGCAGGTGAGATATCCTGCTGGTGGCCCACCCATAAATCAAGGACACTGCCTAACAGCAAGGGAAACAGCGAGAGCTAAAAGAAGGGGAAATGAAGTGTTGCACATAACCCCCTACTGATTGAGGGTCACAGACCCGTTGAGACTGACAATTTATTACCATTTATTAGTGTTGCATTTCTTCTTTAAGCCAGCAGGAGCATCAGAATCCAAGCAAATGAATTCTCAAAACCTGAAGAATTAGACATCAGGCAACGTGTGGTGTGTGTATGAAGTAAAGGGAAATAAGGTAAAGGCAGCTGGTTCAGACAATTTGGTTTTGACAGAAGTTTGAATGATGGGTACAAAGCAGTGTTTGGAAACACCTTGAGATAGACATAGTATATGCCAGAAATTATAAATCATGATATCATTGATAGCAACATGTCAAAATTGTACTTTCCTCAATGCTCAGTACTTAGTATTTGGACCTGATTTGGAAGACCTCCTGGAATTGCTATTGTAAACAGCAGTTAAATTAACCCAATGGAGATTTACTCCACGTGAAGTCAGTAGCAACCCACATTTTTGAAAGACTCTTTGGATCCAATTCTGAGGTCCATCTAGAAAGGATTCAAGGTCCAGGAATAACTGAACTTCTCTGATATATTAAAAGATTTCACCTGACGCCAGCTTCTGTAGCTCCAGAGAAACTGTTCATCTGTCAGGTAGAGAAACAAATCATGAGCTAGAGTAGATCAGCTTTGTTCCTTTGGCTGATGAGAGGAGGAGAAATGCAATGGCATTTGTTCTTTTTTTTCTTTAGGCTCCTAACAAAAGGAAAACTATTGTCCTACTTTTCTAAGACTTTTCCTGTGTTCAGATAGTACAAGAGCTAGTAAGCACTGGTGCTCATGAAGTGTTTAAAAGTAAGAATCACCATGTTTCTGACCCAAAAATTGGGAGGGTGGGGGGTGAGTTAGAGTCACAGAATCATTAAAAATAAAACAACAAAAACTAGCCAAGTGAAAATTCACCAGCTTCACAGGGCTGGACTGATAAATCCTAAAGATTTCCTGGGAAGAAACATGAATATCAAAGTCATGTGTTACGGAACATTTTTTTAATCAGTCATACCATTTAAAAAAAAGACTCCTAAACCAGAACAATACAGTGCCCTTCAGGAAAAGGAATGATCAAAAGAACAAACCCCTCTGGCAGATATAAATCACCCCACTTAATGCATTACTGGAGGGTTCCTACATTTGGGCAAGGAGGGCAGTTTAAAAATACAGTTTGTCCATATGGTCTAATGTCTCGTAATTTGGATGGTAAGATGCCAGCTTTGTGTCTTTGGCTGCAGATCCCAAACTCTGCTTGTTCCCACTTCCACCAAGGTTCAAAGGACCTTTTGTTGTCATTTAAGTTGCTTTGATAGTGAACTGCTGCTGTCTCTCTGTTCCATCTTACTGAAGTTTGGATCCGTAGCAGCTATTTCCCTGCTATGTTCTTATTTAGCAAGAGCTCGATTTTTCTCCCACTTGAAGCGATCAGTTCTGAACTTGGAAATGCCATTTCTTACAGCATGTGGGTGGAAGCATGCTCCTTTAAGAATCAGGTACAGATGGCAAGTCCATCAGCTAAGTTCAAACTGGAGGTCAAGAGAGGAAAAGGAAATTACCCCTCGTGCTCATCTCAGACTCTGCCCTCTTCCACTGTCTTCTACGACTGCTGGTAAATTTAGCTCATCGTTTCCCCTACCAGCACCAAGCTTAGCCAATGACAGTGGGAAATCAATATCCACCACATTTGACCTTATCACCTTTAAACCAGTATCTTACAAATCACTCAGGATAAACAATCATGATCACAGAGTTAGTAGGGAGGTCAACAAGTCTAAAGATGGAACCAACTATACCTAAACCATTCCTCGCAGATGTTTGTCTAACGTTTGCTGTAAAACTTCCAGCAGTTGTGGTAACTCCCTAACTCCCCTCAGAAATCTCTTCCACCATGTATTTATCCTTACTGATAGAAAATCTTTTCTCAAGTATAACCTAAATCTTCTTAGCTGCATGTTAGTGTGTTATTTCTCACGCTACAGATCAATGCCTGGAGAACGTTTTGTAAATCTCACCTTTGCAACAGTGTTTTGCATATTTGAAGACTTACCTTATCCCTCTGTTTTCTGCTCTTTGGTACTCCAGCATCCCAATCCTTTCTTTAAAACTACGTATACTAGGTTTCTGATCAATCCTTTTGGTCTGCTTTGCCCTCTCCTTCCTTTGGGTCCACAAACTTCTGGAAATATGGTGCCTGTAATTGGATGCAGTAATGCTCCAGCTGAGGCCAGTATTCAGCAGAGCAGCTGGTTTACATATAATACCCGTGTTTATACATCTTGATACAGTGTTTGCTTTTTTAAAAAGACTTTTGGCAGCAGCTTAACATTGCAAATACATGCTTGGTTTGGGGTCCTTTATAGTTCCTACTCTCTTGGCTGCAGAACTGCCAGCTAGGTGGATGCCCATCTTTGTGAAACAATACAAAATCAGGAAAGACCTCCCTTCCATGTCAGAGGACACTGGTCTGAGGAAATACTGGACTGGTTTGACGATTTATGTTAGTTGTTACTTAACAGGTTATTATCTTCAAGCTGCTTACATGCAGTGTGTTTGATGTGTTGATGTGTTTGTGGGGGTTGGACTAGATGATCTCTAAAGGTCCCTTCCAACCCTACCATTCTATGATTATTTGTTCCTTTCTTTCTCTGGGACTCTAATTATACCAGCTCTTCAGTAACATCTTCCTCCAGCAAAAAAGAAGACAGAATTACCTTCCTCACCAGCCCCAGGCCATGATTCATGTGTGCCTTATATCTCCTTAGTAAAAAAAAGCCTTATGCATAGAAGATGATTACCTCTCGTAACTAAAGAAAAAGGGAGGGCTTTTTCTAAAAGAGATCTAGGTGGCCTAAGAATTCAGGTCCTACTAATTATCCCTCTGGGCTCAGCAGTGAGTCCTTGTTCAAGTAACTCCCCTGATTTAAACCAGTTGTGGTGTAAAACTGAAGGAAGAGGCCCAGGAATGTTTTATGTGTGAATAATACAGTGTGCAGTGGTAGTTCCAAAAGAAAAAAATATACTCAGAGATGATCCCAAAGAGAAACATATTATGCTGTTTCCCGTGAATCAAGAAGAGTTTTAACCTTCAGATAGCCAAAAGAATGCTGTTTGATTGCTTTCCTTTTTCAGATTATGTTACCTTGCAGCAGTAGTCAGTGCACAGGGAACAATAAAAAACCCCACATGCAGCATGCAGAGTATAGAAAACAAAGAAAAACTGGTCACAGCTCAGCTAAGAAGCACCTGCAGTTACAGAACACATTGTTTTCAAAAGCTTTTTGCTTAATATTCTGGTTGTTAGGACCCATATTCATCCTGCTCAGCTTTAATTCACTTGAACTCATGTGTTCAGACTCTTTACATTTCTTTTGCAGTCAATTAAGAGTTAAAAACTATTTAAAGTCTCTAAGATCTTAACCACGGGCAGGAGATATGGATGTCTATTAGTGATGCATCTGTCTTGTAAATTAGTAGGTTTTGTACTCTAAATCACCCTGGTCTGTTAATACAGGTTGTTAAGCTTCTTAGGCATCTCAACAACAGAGAGCTTGGTAAACATAAAAATGATGCAAAAAGTGGGAGGGCAAAAAACTTTACTGTGAATGAAAGAGCAAAGGTCTTTTTTTGTTCCCCAGATCTGACCCTATCAATCTTCTTCAGAGCTGTGTTTCATAGCAGAAAAAAAAAAAAGGCTATCATCTAGCTGCTTGATTGTAATAGCCCCTGCATTCCCCGTGTGACACCTACTAACCTGTGACACTGAGCTGTGCCAGTAGAACTGGTTGTTCATAGGTCTCATCCTACAATAACTAGCAAAGTTAAGGACCTTTGCCCCAAATCATCCTCTGTCCAAATATTTCAGTGTCATCTGGTCTGGAATTGTATGACAACACAGTATTTTAGGGGATTAAAAGGCATTAATCAAACGATTCTGATCAGAGGGGTAATTTTTTTAACGCAAAAAAAGGGATGGGTTTGGAGTTGCATAAAAGTTTCTTTATATAAGTATCAACAAAATTACCTGTTTTTCACATAATCATCCTTCTCATGTTGAGGTAATTTTAAAGGATTAAAACAATTACACTGCTTGTAGTTGATTTCTCTTTTTCTAATTGGTTCACAGAGGTTTTACAGGCTGATATTTCACCAAGAGTCAAAGTCAAGAAGTCTTACATTGGATAAAGATAAGAAAAATTCCCAGTTGATCCATTCCTGCTTTTAAGCCCTTCTGAATGCTTTATTCTGTGTTCTTTTATCCATATATATTTTTTTTTCCAGAACATATTTCCATTATTTCAACATGTGCATTCATCATTTGAACAACTATTCTTGCTCCCTTCATCCCTAACTGTGGCTTTGAAGGTGCCATTAAGTCATACATGTGCTATAATTTGGAACTGGGGAGATAATTCTTAATGCAGCCTGGACCACTCATCATGTTTAACATCACTAGGTTTAACACCTAGTGAACTCTTGGAAGAAACTTTTGAAGTGTTATGGGTTAGTCTGGTTCTTCTGCCACTAATTCAAGGATGAGCATAGTCAGCACAGTACTGAATGGCTTTGACAATTACCAGAAATTTTTCCAGAAAGATATATCAAACCCTACAGTCTTACACAGCCACTGGAGATGGAAATGTTTGTCTTTTTGCCTGGCTTCTGCTCAGGGAAGGGCAATTACATCCCTGAAAATGTCACTCAGAAATACCAGCAAGCCCGTTCGACTTCGTGGCTGAAAATCCAAGCACCACACATTCTTCACAGTAAACTTAGTTTGCATTCATACAACAGCAAACAAAGCATGTATTGTAATGACTTTTGATCCTCTAATCCACAGCAGAGCTCAGAGGTGAGCTAGCAATTTGCAAAGAGCTGTCTCTGAGCCTTGCTGGCACTTTTCTGCTCTTCAAGTACAAACTGTCCTGCTGGCTCATCCAAGTGACAGATACTGCAGAAAGTAAGAGAGCTTACAGAGCATACTCTGAAGACCTCCATCACCAACACTTTTTACCAATTTTTTTAACTTCTTTTTTTTCTCCTAAAGAAAATGTCTCATTTTACTCTTAAAGTTGTCACGTGATTCAGCTTAACCTTATGCCTGACAACAGATCAGCATAAAAGTGGATCGAGGTTGACCTGCTTCTGCAGGGGCGTTGGACTAGATGATCTCTAAAAGTCCCTTCCAACCCTACCATTCTATGATTCTATGATGTGATCAATGGAAAAGCACCTTATTCACATGCCTATATACTTTATTTCACAAAAGTGGTCCATTTTCACCTATCAGAATTTTCAGTTCCCAAAATCTAAGCATCTGCACTGTAACACAAGACAAAGAAACCTCTTAAATTGCACTAGATTTCAACTGGTCAGCTACTATGCGAATTTCTTTTCAGGAATTTCACTGCAATATTCATTAAAAACTTGAGTAATGTTTGATTTTTTTATTTTACTGAGATTAAATTAACTACAGTGAGAAAGCATCTCTTAAGGTAACGTTGGTTATTCAAGAAAGCATTATGTTCTGGTTGATTTCCTGGCTGTTTTACCAATGAAATCCCTAAAAAGTCAATTGAGATTTGGAACTAGAAGAATGCTTTGTGAAAATTTTACTATATGCCAGAGGGGAAGTATGATCAGTCAGAGAGGAGGAAAACTTTTTACTCAGATTACCCAGAAATACTGGGGGGGAAAAAAGGCTGAATTAATTTAGATTAGTTATCAATCAACTGTGCTGCATTAAGGAAAGGCTGTGGGAACTGGGGCTGTTTAGTCTGGAGGACACTGAGGGGAGATCTTATTAATATTGAAAAATAGCTAAAGAGTGTGTGTCAGGAGGTTGAGGTAGCACTTTTTTCTATTGTATCTAGCGACAGGACAAGGGGTGGTGGGATGAAGCTGGAACACAAAAAGTTCCATTGAAACATCAGGAAAAACTCTGTCAGTGTTTCAGTGAGGGAGCCCTGGACCAGGATGCCCAGGGAGGGTGTGGAGGCTCCTTCCTTGGAGGTCTTCAAGACGCACCTGGACATGTTCCTTTGTGACCTGATCTAGGTGAACCTGCTTCTGCAGGGGGGTTGGACTGGATGACCTCTAAAGGCCTCTTCCAACTCTACCATTCTATGATTTTGTGATTGTCACCAAGCCAGAACTAGTTAAACTGCAGACCAATTAAAACTGCCCAGGACAGGACAGCAGAGGAGAAAGCAGATCTTTGCTCAGTCACAGGGTTCTAACATAAAGCAAGTCATTTTGCTGCTTTTGATCTCAGCCCCTCATTAGTGGCAGAGAGAACAGCCACTGCTGTCTGTGCCACTTATGCTCACGTGGCTTTTTTTCTGTGCTGCTTGTTTTTTATATTCTCCATAAGAAGATAGAAAACAATCAAGAGACTTCTCTAAATGTATCAGAGCTGTACCACAATCTGTCAAGCAGCATTATTATGAGTATAGTCCTCATTTAGAAATGTAGAAACTTTGACAGGATTAAGTGGGAGGTCCTGCATCCTGATCCAACTACGGCCAGTGCCAGATATTCCACAAAAGGGCATGAGATCCTTTGAAGTGTGTAAAAAAAAGTTTAGTAATGGGAGAAAATATGTCTGAACTTTTTAGGAGGCAATGGACTATCATTCTGATACAGAATCTTCACACCTGATCTTTGTCTCTTTTGTTCTATTCTATTTCTTACCATACAAATAAATTTAAACTTTTTAAAGTTGTGATGGGATTTTGTGAGCAGCAGTGTTTTGTAGCAGTTAATTCCAGAAAGAGATTATGAATTATGTGATGCTTTTCTAGTGACATATTTTATCTTTTAAATGATTTCATCAATCCCTTCTCTCATAATCAGAAGCATATTAACTCATGTTGTCTTTACTTTCTCATTCCTGAGTTCTCCAGCCTCTTCAAAGTCTCACCATTCCTCCAATAGTTTTCCTTTTCCAGCTGCAAAATTTCTGATATGTGCATTAGAACATTGTATATGTATCAGAAATATTTCTAATAGGCTCTCATATCTGCAATGGAACACGAATGAAGGCATATTGCCAGCTGTTATTGGCACAATAACATTAAGAATCTTTCTCTTTTTGGAAACATTTTCTTCACTGGTTTCACTGTAGTAGTAGGTTGAGATGATTGTTTTTGAGGCAAACTCAATAATGCTGAGGTTTGCTTTCCTCAATGCCAGCACTGAATTTAAAACTTGCTCCATCTCAACATTTAAGAGCAGTTAAACCAGAGCTGTGCTTACTTTTCCCTCTGCCTTTTACAAACCATATCAAATCTTGATCAGTCTAAGCACTACCAGTCTAATTCAAGCTTTTGGTATTTGTCACTTCTCTCATTTTGCCTTTTTCCAGGTTATAAATAAAAAGTTATAGCTCTGGAATCTCTGCTCATAGAACTGGTTACACAATGCTTGGAACAGTTTTAGCCTTACAAGTGTGGTGATTGTGAGTACAATACAACTGCTTATTCAGTGCCTTCTGGTATATGGGTTCTAGTGGAACAACCTTCAGGCCATACATGTTATAACAATGCACTTGGACCAAAGACTTGCTGCTGGAGTCTTTACCTGTGTTGGAGATAGAGAACCATGCACAGTCAGTTTCCTATATATCTGCACATTTTGTCTCTCAGTGAGTAAGTGGATTAATTGTATTAATTAGCCTACTGCAGAGCTTTGAAAATCAAATAACAGTGCCTTCAGGTCCAGCAAGCTGTCCACTAACCACAAGAGAGGAGACATTTGACAATGAGGGCTTATTTCTGCCACTACTGAGCAAGATACAAAGCACTATGCCACCCTTTCTCCCTGATAAGCTATTGCCATTATCCTAGAAAAAACACTTTGTTATTCTCACCCAAAAATATCATGGTAAAGAACACACAAAATTCCTGTGATGCAAATGTGCAGCAATCCTCTAACAGCTACAGAAAGTGCTGGAAAAGAGAGATGCTCTTTACTGACCTGCTTGAAAACATGCACTAAAACAGCCATCAACTCCATACTGTTAGGGCTCAGATATGTAAAAAATATCAGACTGTACTGAGATGAGCATCTTGAGTGATGGTTTCTTTGTTACCCATACCCTGTTACCAACAGCTTTGGCCTGAACCAGCAATGAAACTCTAAGACATACACAATCCTTCTATCATTTCAGCCTGGCTGAAGGAGTCTCTCTTTAGACACCTCAGTTCAACACAGAACAACTCACCCTCTAGTGGGAAAAATGCAGAAAAAGAGCCCTCATTCACTCAAATCTTTTCATGAAACTTTCATAGCCTGGGTTTCTGCTTTTATCCCCCAGTCTTGTAGCTGGTGAATGAATCCATGATGGACCCATCTAATAGCTGGCTTTGTAAATGGTCTTGAGCTCTCTGTTTTCCAAGACAAACATCTGCCTCTAATACAGAACAGTAACCAGGTAACTATTTCACGAGTCTTTCAGGCAGAAGAAAGATACCAGAAAGCACCTTCAAGCACCAATTTAAATCCAAATGATTACACCTGAAACCTGCATAACACTTTGGTTAAATCCTTATAACAATGGAACATACAATGTCCCCAGGGGGAGGTTGCAACTTTCAAGGTTCCCCGAGGAGCCCTTTTTCCAGTGCTACCCCAATAGCCTCATTTTACCTCAATCTGGATCCCAGTGAGCTGTGCTACATGCAAAAGCCACAAGTGGGAGAAAATGGCATACAAAGGCAACACATTCTTCAGCATAGTGAGGGCCATAGGAGTAAATCATCAGGGAAGAGAAGACTTATGAAGAAGCAATTGCTGTCTAGAATAACCTCTGCTTCTCTGAACTGGTTCAAAGTGTGTCTCTAGACTAAACTACATGAAGCTTTGGACACCTCTGACATCAAAGTAGTTTTCCCCTCTACCTCATGCCTGCTTTACAACTGCAGAGCATGAGAAGTGGAAATGGGCAAGCTGAAATAGATTCTTGCAGCAATCACACTTTTTCATGCAAATAAAGCTTGTATTTGTTTTCCTGCCTGACTGCACATATTGGAGATAGAATATGCTGGGAACTGCTGGCTTTGCTGTAATGGAAGGCCATCAGTGACCAGAATTGTGTACATTAAATGGTCAGGGCATATAGCTGTTACTAAGTCATGATTAGCTCATGTCTTCCAGATACAAGGTGCAGTAAGCATATTTAGAAGCTATAAACTGTACAGACCATGTCTTCAGCTAAGGAGCCTACCTGAGCAGTAGAGGCTTTCAGAAGACCTAACAGGGTGTGGGTTCCTGTGTGTGCTCAGTGATGAGCCTTATTCCTTAAATGGTAAATCTAGAGGAGAGGGAGATTTTCTGAGACAGCATGAAGCTGCATGTAGGAAGGTGCTGCAAGGCCAGATCTGAGGTTCCTACCTTCACAGGGTTCCCAGCACCACAGTTGTAATACACACGGGTCAATGCCACAATGGAAAGCCAGGGAACTGACCCCGCGGGAACCATGTGGGGCTCATTAATGAGACAATGTAGATGCCATCTAGAAGAAAAGAGTATTGGCAGTCGCAAGACTTTGAGTGTTGGAGGGGAGAACACACAACATTGATGCCTTATGGATGGTTTGGGAACACTTAGCTGACAAAGCCCCATGAATCTTGTAAATCACAGAGGAGTTTGACTAGAAATTAGGCTCCAAGTGCTATTGAGACTAAGACACAGCCAGGTCCACAAAAATGAGGGGCTATAAAACACCGAAAGCACAGTCTCCTCTCATTTTTATACTACCTCCCATGCTAGGCAGTCATTTAATAGGATGTCTGCAGCTTTCCACAGTTGCAAGGAAGCAGCTAAACCTTACACCCTTTTGTAAGATTTGTTAATGTCATTTGGATAGCATAATCTAGCTCTGGTAGTATGTTGGTTCATGAAGCCTCCAGATGTTCTAGCAGCTGTTTCAGCCTATGAAAAAGTCTCTATCATATTTATTGTTGTTATTGTTACTGTAATCATTATTATCATCTGATGTTCTTTGTACCCCGACATAATAAAAAGAAGAAAGGACCTGTGACTGTTCTCCTGGTGGTTATGAGCCATGTCTACTCTTATCTTCAATAAGAGTGATCAATAATAAGAGGAACTCGCAAGAAGGAAAAGGGACTTAAACTAAATTTCTGAACAATGACATAAGAAGCCAGTAAAGTCTCTGGAGCCAATTTTAATTCTGAACACTAAACATTTTCTCATGCTATTCACATATCCTTAAAACTAGAGCAAGCAGTTTGCAGACTCTTCAAGCATACTCTATGAACCCAAACTTTCTTCCCTCAAATGTTCTTTGGATGAAATACTGTTCTGTTAGCTAAAAGCAGTGATTCTGCTCATCAGACATACTGCTGCCTCATCAAGACTTGCCATGCTTATTTGGCCAGAGATGGTATCTTCACAAAGGTAAATGGGGATTGTTGAAATGAAATGCCCTTTCATCTGAATTTCTGGACTTTGCATGTTCTCTCTGTGCTGTTCTGTTTTGTATTAATGGCCTGTGCTGTTAACTAGGTGATTTCATTTTCAATCTGAATTGCTTACTACTTTTTTTAAACCCCATAATTTCTAACATCCTTTAAAGTTTTGGATCAACTTTTCCTGGTACTTTCATTGTGTTTGGGATTTAGTTGAAATTCTCCTAACTTTTAGTTTAACCTACTACCCTAATAATTCATGAACTAAGTCCCACTGTCTCATTTCTTGAGGGTACAGAAGAAGCAGTGGTTTTAGTCCCTACAAGATTTATATATTGTGTATGCATCATGTTTACTATCTTAAGGATAATAGATGAAATATTATACAACATTATCAACCACATTTTGCTAATCTACTGTTGCTTTTAAAGCAAAAAGCTGTAAAGAAAGAAACACTGTAACTGCTCTGCAATAGATGACTAGAGCATAAAAATACGTAACCAGTTTTGCAGGCTAGATTTTGCACTACTGCAAAGGGCAGCATCATGCTCCAACAAATTGCTATTCCTCTCAAGTCTTTTGTAATATTAATTGGTTACTTTTGTATAGCTTTGAATCAATAAACTGATTAAAGTTAGCTGCAGTAGCTTTCAAACTTTTATTCAGCCATTAACTTATACTCAACAGTATCACAGCTGACAGTATCAATTAAAGCTTTTAATAGAGGCCAGCCTCAAATACAGAATGTTAAAGTAGCTTGGATATGAATACCACAACCGGACTCTCTTAAACTAGAGCCTGCCTTAGAATAATTATCAATGATTATCAATTATCTAGACAATTTTACTTCTTCAGACCTTGAAGCATTCTCACTTGAAGCTGAAGCAGTATAAAACGTTTTGAGCAGGAATGAGTCAGGCCCTTAGCTGTTTCTATGTTTTCTCTTTGTAGTTATAGTTTCCTTAAAATAAGGTGGATTACAAAAAAAATCAAGTTACTGATTTGGGTTCTGGGTTTTTTTTTCCAAAGTATTTATCTGTATCCTGTAAGTAATATTAACCCTAGGCATTAGTTCAGCTACAATTCTAGCTAAACTTTGCAAGGAAATACATTTTTTCATCTTTTCTCAGGGGAAAAAAAAAAATCATATTCTGCTAACATATCATTGCTAGAATAAGTAATTTTTATGTATTATCTTCTCTTAATAATTATGTATTTAAAATGTCTCTGCTGAAAAAATATATATCAGTCCTTTGTGTAATATTAAACCAGTAAGAATCATAGTGATTTTCACCCTTTTTCCTTTGCTGTCAGTCTTCCATTCCCATTGTTCCTTGCAGTATTTAGATGATAGAAAATATCCAAGAAGTGTTGCATAGCTGTGCTGAATCCATTTGTCTCAAGTACACCAGCAACCGCTGGTATGGCTCTTATGTTTCTTTGCTAAAGCTCCTGTATCTATCACTACTTGTATCAGAGGCAGCTTTCGCTTCAGACAGCAGGAGAGGAAGTGAAAACTACTACAAACTAGATCTGTGCTCTAAATGATGAGTAGTGTCACTTTGAAATGGGCATTACTTATAGGTTAGAGCCTTTTTTTCCATTTAAATACTTTGCAAACCTCACCATTTAACCAGACAGCCAGTTCATTGAACGGAGGTAAGAGTTTGTGCCTGACACCAACACAACATTAGGAGACTTCGTCATCAGACAGAACATATGGAGTTCACACAGCCCTTGCACAACGTTCAATTTATTGTCCACTCTTACATACACTAGTCACAGGATGAGGTGAATTAAGCTTTGCTACTTGCAGTTCTACAGACACTGAATTATCAGTGCTCAGGCTCCTGCTCAGGAAGGTTTATTTCCACTGTTCACAAGATCACTGCATGGTGAAATGGTTCTTAGCTGTGTTACTCCAATAGCTCACACACTGTCCCTTATGAGGCAAAGTTAAAAAGTCATACAAGGCTTCCCCTTATATACTCTTGTGTGTGGGGATGTGAGGACGTGTAGGGAAGTGAGGTAGGGAGGGAGGGAGAGTCTTTCTGCTTCTTACACAGCCACATCTGTCTGCAAGGTGTGCAATTCCTCAGGGCGGAAGACCTGAGCCTGGCAATTGGTAAAAGCTAAAGAAGCCACCCTAACTGCTAGGAAAAAAAAAAATAGCTAGCAAGAAAACAGATGGTTATACATGTGGAGTTTCTCCTAGGAGTTTTATTTAAGGCTATTTTTTTTGCTTTGTTTTCACAGCAAAATGTAAAAACGTGAATGCAGACAGAAAAGGAAAAAAAGCCACAGATTTCTTTTCTCATTTTGGTCACAGTATTCTTATAAAAATGAAAAACTTACAGGTCTGGAAACAATCTTACTGTCACATAACTAATTTCAACTAAAAAAAAAAAAAAAAGGAGTGTAGAGTGCAAGATGAGCATGAAATTTCCCACAAATACTTCTGGTCCCACGAGCGGTGAGCTTATGGGAACTGTATTTGCACGTGCAAAACCGTGTGGTTACACAGAGATGCAAGTTTGTAGGTGTGAAATAAACTCACAATTTCTCAGTCTCTGAAAGCTCCTTGTAGACTGAAGCTACAGTTTAACATGCAGCTTCTAAACCAGCCCAGGAACAAAAATAATTGTAATATTAACTTTTTTTTTGCAGTCAAGTTAGAGGGAATAAATGACTCGGTGCTCGTTCACTGATATGTAACAGTTTGGCTGACAATGAACCACACAGGGTGTGTGGATCAGGTGAATTACTTTAATAATATATTAGCTTTGTATTCATTTGTCTGTCTTCATCCCAATATCCTTGTGCTGACAAAAAGCAAACGGCATGTGACAACTAGACTGAAGCGGAGGGAAGGGAGCAAGAAGAGAACATAAAACTGACATGATTAATAGAGCTGCCACAATTTGTTTACCAGAATGACTTTGATGAACATGTACTTTTATTTTTTTCAAGACTGTTAGTTCACCACCATTTGTCTGTTGATTCACATTAAGGGTAAAATCAGGCCATCAAACTGTCTGGGAAAAAGACAAAAATCCAAGCCTAGCAAGATGGCTGAAGCAGCTGAAGGTATTATAGGAACGTTGAAATGCTCAGTGGTTGCTACATGGTGAGCTGGAGTCACCTTTGTGCACACAAGTATAAGCTAAGGTCAACGTGAGACACTTTTCATTGTTTTCTATACAATTCCCTGTGCATTCACAAATAATACTCCTCGATAAAGATGAGATGGAGTGAAAGGAGTTGTCTGAATAAAGCAGAATCTACCCTGTTCCAGTAATTAAAAAGGTTAACTGTAAAGTAAGTTTGAACCTAGTATTTCAGTCTGAGTACTCTTATGTACAGATTAGGAAAGAAATCATAGAACCGTTTCAACTGGAAAAGATCTTTGATATCATCCAGTCCAACCACTAACCTCACACTGCCAAGCCCAGCACTAAATCATGTCCATCTGTCTTTGATGTGAGTGATTAGTCAAACTTAATACATTTGCATTTTGCTGTGATAACATTTCCTTCTGGTTCTGTCCAGGTGTTTCTCACATAAACTCCTGTTTACTTACAGTCCACATCTGAAGTCTGAGAACAACTCAGATAGGAGACAACTGATTTGCCCACAAATACGAGCTGCTTTTTGAGGCAACACTTGACCCAAAAATTCCATCTCAGATTTTCTCAAGGTCCTACTTCCAGAGCATCCCTGTTTCCTTGTGTATAGCCATCCCGTTTCTCCCATGTCTCAGAGATCCCTGATCTGTCCATAACAATTTATCTCTTGAGAAGTTTTACAGATAGGTCAGGTTTCAGGTGAAACTACAGACCAACCAGCTAATTTCACAGAGCTGTTTCTTTCACATCAATTTTAAACAATTTACTATTGTTCCAAGAACATTTCTCCCAATCCTTTGCATAACAATGCATTGCATGCCTGTTTTACCCACACGTCACTAAAGTTATTCCAAGTCCTCAGGTTTGTAAAGAGAGAGAGAAGGAGTGTTAGAGTTAATGGCTCAGTACACTGAATTTGTAACTCTCACTGTTTCCCAGGTGGCAGATGCTTGGGGTTTTCATGATATCATTGACTATGAGAAATGCAACTAAGTGACCAAGCTTTTTCAGTTTTCTCTTGTTGGTTGTCCTTCGACATCTCTCATCAAATCTGTGAACTGCATAGTGATCCAAATGGCACTTGTGTGGCCCACAGGTGTTGTCTCAAACTATGAACATAAGTGCTGAGAATAAGCCATCTCAGTCAGGGAAGTTCTAGCCACCCTTTTGAAAATATGTTTCTGTTTCTCTTGATCACACTGTTGACAACATTCTCAACAGCTGTAAATGTAGAAGTCAAGAAAAAATTAAAGCAAAAGCCCATAAACCGATAAAACAGACAAGAGACAGAAAATCTGAATCAGCTATGTCAAAGATCAAAGTGGTCAATGTCTCTAAAAACATTTACAGACTGAAATTCTCAATTTATGGCTCCAGTCTTATAGCTCTCAGGTGTTGTATGCACCTGACTCTTTCAGTTCCTGGGTGCTGTCACCCAAGAAAGATGTATGAGCACTTCAGTAGGCTCGTTCTTTGTAAGCAATGCAAGTGAATCTTCATACTAGCATAGCAACTAAAATGCAGCTTGTGGAATGTTTTTAATTCATCATAGTCATTAATAATTGCAATTGGGTTCCAAATTCACATCATATTTGAAAGATTTGTTTCAGATCTAGTGTTCCATTTTTTAGGAGGCAATTTAATCAGAGATGGACATGCTGCGCTCTTAAATAAAACAAACCTTTAAGAAAAGTAATGGCAAAATGCTCCTGCTCCTCCTTACTGTGTAAGTTAACAAACACAAGGCATTGTATATAACAAAATGACAGGGTTCATTTTCTAATGTTTAACATTTCCTTGTAGTAGCAAGTAGTAAAATTGATCATAATTGTATAGATACCTATTTTTAAAAAACACTTTTTGGTATCAGAACTCATCAGATTGAAATGATTCTCCCTTCCTAAGCCTTCAAAGGTAATGGATGACACTTCACAGAACAGTTGAAACGGCACCTAACCTCCTTTTACATAATCAAAGTTAACCTGGATGAATATGAAGCTATGAACTCCAGTACAACATTTTACAGAGAAGAAGTTTCACTGGACAGACTTAGAGTGTTTGAAGGTTGGTTGTGGTGAGTGGACATTTGTTTTTTTTTCTCCTTCAAGAAGAAGTAATTTTTATGCTATATTGATTTGCACTTTTTTAGCTGAGTGCTGTTTCTCTTGGGAATATACAGGTACATCTGAAATAGCAAAAAAGTTCAAGCCTTTTCTCAAACTGCCACATCACAGTGCCACAGAGATACCAATAGTTATCTCTTTTTTTTTCTATCATGCAATAATAGACAGTTATATAAACCATTCTGCCACAGAATCTTCATTAGAAGTTTATCACAGAATCACAGAATGGTAGGGTTGGAAGGGACCTTTAGAGAGCATCCAGTCTAAGCCTCCTGCAGAAGCAGGTCCCACCTAGATCAGGTCACACAGGAACGTGTCCAGTTGGGTCTTCAAGACCTCCAAGGAAGGAGGCTCCACCCCCTCCCTGGGCAGCCTGGGCCAGGGCTCCCTCACTGAAACACTGAAATAGTTTTTCCTGATGTGTCAATGGAGCTGTTTGTGTTGCAGCTTCATCCCATCACCCCTTGTCCTGTTGCTAGATACAACAGAAAAAAGTGCTGCCCCAACCTCCTGACACCCACCCTTTAGATATCTGTCAATGTGATCCCCCCTCAGTCTCCTCCAGACTAAACAGCCCCAGTTCCCACAGCCTTTCCTCATAAGGAAGATATTCATCTTAAGGATATAATATATTCATCATAAGGAAGATGTTTCTCTTTCAAGGCTCATCAATTTCCAATGAAAGTTACCCAGAAAACAATGACAGTGAATATTTGGGAAGAAAAAAATCAATCTACTAGCCAAAGAAGAAATCTCACACTACAAACACATGGTCTATAGTGAGAAACCTTTGTACAAAGTACCATTTCAGAGAAAATCCAAAGCTCTCAAGGAGCATCGTGCTTTCAGGAGTAATTACTAGTGTATTTTATATGCACAGCAGCAGAACAAACCTTAAATATAAGAATGTAAAAATGTACAGTAGAATAATACAAGAAATCCAATGTTTTAAAATCCAGTCCAACCCAATCTGTATTTTAAAACAAGGTAGTTGAAGAAAAGTAAGCCTTCAAAATATAATTTAAGTGAATGAAAATACTATATAATAGTAAAACTCAATTACATGTGAACACTATACAAAATGCTGTCTAAGCCAAAAAATATTACTAGGCTCTGTTAAGAGAATTGCTTTTAATTCTCACTCAGCTTTTTAAAGTCATGATGAACCTCTAAAAATAATTTTTAAAGCCACATGTAATGACCCTGCAGATATATTACAAGAAGGCTACTCACCAGTACAGCTTTTGGACTCCCTTTTTCTCAACCCCTGTATGAAATGCAATACTTTCCAATGCTTCACAGGATAAAGACACGTTTTCTTCCTGTAAATGCTAATACATACTATACCATCTTCACTCCAGTCCTGAAAGATCTTCTTATCATTTTTTACTCATGAATTTTAATAGGATTTAAGATGATAGCTAGACTGAAATCAGGTTTTTTTTTGTCAGGGATGATACAAGTGTAGTCATTGGTGGTATGTCATTTGGGATTGCCATACTGAGACTTTTCTGTGTTATTTAGTTGGGATGGTAGGGGTTAAGATACATTTTGTGGCATTGTACGTTGATTTCCACATGGAATAAAAATCTCTTACTATAGAGGTATGAATAAATCAGGCATTCTCTTCAACATTTTCTTCTTTAAATACCTGTATCTACTTTAAATAACGCAATCTGTGAGAGATATAGCAAATAGCTAGATATAAAACTACCAAAAAGGAAGAAAAGAAAAAGCTCTTTATAGTAGCTAATGATCTAATTGTTCTAATATTCCATGTCTTTCAAACCCTCTCATAGCCAATGGTAGAAAAGCCCAAATGAAACACATCTGCAGAACAGAGACACTGTTACCCACATCCTTCTTCTCTATGCAGCACAACTATAGTAGTTTTATTGCTCACAAAGCCTTCCAGAAACAGTAAGTCTAAATAACTTCTCCATTTTAATACTTTGCTTGAGAGCAGGCGGCTGAGGATTAAGTCAGGAACCTTTTTAAAATCATATGACTTAAAAATCTTAGAGAAACACAAAAGAGCTCTTATAAAATATGTATTCAAACTAGTCATGCTGGTTTTGTTTTGATGTCTCCACCGGCACACGCCTCAAGAAAAATTGGTTTAAAGATGTGTTCACAAAAAAATCATTTCAGATAACATGAAAACAAAATGTTCAAAACTCTTTTGGACTGTGTTTGTGACAATAAAAGGAAGAGAAATGGTATTATACCACTGAGAGCATATAGACTAAGTAGTGTGACTGACTTAACTCTGTTCATCGAATAACTAAAGGCTCAATTTTTATGTAGACAGTACAACGGAATGTATAAAAATAACGTAGCATTACCCAAAGTTATGGTTAAACTATCTGTACTTGTTTTTTCCTGTGTGGAAAGCGCTTCAGCCAGAAATAGGCAAAGTTAATCAAGGAAAACCGTTCACACCAAAAAGATAAATTGCCCCACGCTGTATTAATTAGCAGTGAATTGTCTTTGAACTGACTTCCCTACACCTGAACAAAAAACATGAAAAACCCAGGTATTTTCTCAAAAACTCCATAGTTTCGAAAAGATGTAAGTACCAAAGTGTAGACTTGTGTTATAAGACCTCATGCTTTCAACTTTGTTAACCCTGTGTGTGCAAAGTTATTGCAGAAAGTGTCCAGGAGAAATTAAAAAGTAGTTTGTTCAAAACATTTGTAAACGGTACCTTTAACTCAGAGTGTATGGGACCTACATCACGAGAAGAGGATTTTGTCTCTTCCTGGAACTACTGAGCCAAATTTCTGCTGTTGTAAGATGAGTTATCAACAAACTGTTCATGTGAAAGTTCATGGATTAATAAATTGCAAAAGAAGAGGAAAATACTCTTCTCAAATCTAGCTGAAATCACTTAGAGCTTCAGTTGCTCAAGAAAGGATATAATTTTGCTCCAAAAGAAAGGGAAAAATCCCCACACCCATATCTGCTTCACGATAAGACCTAAGTAGCAGCAGATTCCCTGGTAAGCTCCTCATTGCCAGCTTTTCATAAGCCTGTTTTTTCCCTCTCTTTTCATAAACCTATTTCCCCCCACCCATACTGTGTCCAGTTTAGTTCTTCTCAAAGTACTTTCTGTCTTTGTATCCAATTTAAGAAGTTAACTGATTAGTGAAAGACCTCATTTTTATTCAGCAATATTTTCAACAAAAATATTCACATTTTTACTCATCAAGAGATATTAAAAATCAAAAATGCCTCTGCAATGCCACGTCCTAAAAACCCTTCATTTTTTACTATCACTGTTTTCCCAGAGATTTGCACCTATCCCATTTTACCCTGAATAAATCATAGTCTTTTGAAAAAACAGCACAAAGAGAAGCTTGTGAAACTGTGGAAAGTTAAATAGAAAATGCCATTTTTTCCCTGTCACTCAATGTTTGTATCTGTATATTGTATTTTTATGTTCTTTTAGTTGCAGAAAGTGTTGTGCAAGTTAGCACGTAGCAGAGAATGTCTCTGCTTCTTCCTCCTTTACTTTCCATCTCGGTATTTAAAGTTTCAAATGCAATATTCAAGCTAGGAAAGGATCTCTTTCACATTAACACTATGGTAAATTGCAAGTCATGTTGCTAAGAATTCTAATAGCATGGTGCATACTTCATACATTACCTCTATTTTCCTCTTGCCCTTTCAACCTTGTTTATAGTTTTGCATAATTTGCAATCTGCTCAGGAGGGTGAGATAATTGCCTGGCTAAAGTGGAGAATATTGAAGCTGAAAATCTTTTCTTGGGTAAAGCAGTCCTTACTCAAATAGGTGTTAGCCAGAGCATTCAAGAGGGTTTACATAAATGCAGCTTCTAAGTGTCTCGTGTAGGAGGATATCGAGCGCCGTGTCTGTAGTTTCTGCACAGAAATGGATATCAGCTATGGTTTCATTTTCAGTACAACTGGAAAAGAATTAGTTCATTAGAACTGTAATGCATCATCCTGAACCTAGCATTCTAAATAACTATGATTTTTTTTTTAAGGGCAGATAAAACCAGTGTGTCCCCAGAGACTTCAGCAGAATAGTACTGTTACTCATGAACAAACACAAACTCTCCTTTTGCAATAAATGCTGTTATAATTGCCAAGTAAAGCTGTATTCCACAGAGAAGATGAGAACAGAAAGAAGCATGATGCAGTTTTATAAATCTTTGTGAAGGCCTGAGAGTTCAAAAACGAGGTCAGAAATGGTAAAACCTATTAGTACTTATTGTTTCTTTATTTATTGGATTAATCAGGAAAATATAAACGTATGGAGCACAAATATATCTTAATTTCTGATCGCTGTCATACAGCCTTAGAAATGGAAGCAGGCAAGGAAAAGAGAATGTCTAGCAAATCACAATGCGAAAGAGATAAATCAGCTCCATGTCACTTATTTTGCTTTGAGTCCATGGAAAATTTTGTTTCCAAAGGGAAAGAAGTAAAGAGGCTTTAATTAGCATGCCATAAAAAAAAACCCTCCAATACTTTCATTAGAGTACAAGAAAGAAATGACAAAGAATGTAGAACTTCAAAAGTGGCAAAGTGTTTGGAGAAAATCTGTCGAAGCAGTGGGAACAAACATTTTTTTACAATAAAAAAAGAGAAAAAAGAGACTACTAGATGAGGTATAATCTTGGTAAGAAGGACAAGGATAGGCAAGAGCATAGTTTAGTTGGGGTTGTTGGAACTGACACATCTAATCCAAAAAGTCAACTAAACACAGAACCTTTGTCTTTCGAAACCATCTTAGGTAGCAGACTTTTGTGTGCCTTCTACCTTTTTAGTTTAGAAAAGAAAGTTTAAAAAAAAAAACCCACAAACCTTTTGATGAAGAGTAAATGGCATACTTTGGAATCTCACTAAATCACAATTCCTTTGCTGTTTGATTAGGAATGCATTTGAGAGTCTGGACACTTTCTTTCAAACTTGTTTGCTTTTCTTCCTCCCTGCTTCTCTTTGCTCGACATTGTCTGTCTGTGGTGCCGTGATTTTAGAACTCTCTTTACCCTTTAAACTGTTGCTGTCAAAGACTACAATAAAAGGGAGATTCATAATAAGAAGCACATTCTGCCAAGACACTTCTCCAATACATATTGCCATTATGTATCTTGACAGACCCTTGTGATTAATATCATCATTCGAAGCCAATGAAATTGATCCTGTCATCACCTTTAGAAGAGAAGACAACCAAAAGAAAAAGTTCATTTCTAGGGTTTACACAGGAGACTGAAAAAAAAAGAGACTCTTTTATATGGTCATCATGCAAAAGGCAAATTCATTCCTTGTACGTGTCGGCTGCCGACCGCTGCTAACCATGTGTACACAACAAAACACCTCAGACTTTATCCCTATCTAAATCTAGTGTCCCCAGTACGCTTTCATTAGCTGCACTCTCCAGAAGCACAGGGAGTATTTTCATACAACTTGGAATGAACCATATGCTGTTAGCAATTTATCATCCTTGTCTCAAATTCTTCTGCTTCTATAGACACACAGTGAAATTCTCAGGCCAAATAAAAAGTGTCAGGGAACAACACAAATCAATCTTACAAACAGGTAACAGAACAATTCCGTTGATCAAAAAGCAGTTACAATAAAAGTGACAAAGACATAAACACTATACCTTTATCAAATTCCTTTTCTCTTTCTCTGGGCCAACTTTCCTCCTTCTGATAGTACATAAATGTCCAGAGAAACTTTATCTTCTTTGAGTCTGGGCAATCTTTTCAACAATAACTTGCTGCTTCCTTCCTTTTCCTTTTTTGCTGCTTGAATGAAAAATTCCTCTGTAAAACTGCATTTTTGGCTGAATTGATTGCCTGAACCTTTAATACTAGTGTTTCAATACACCGACTCCTGGAGATTATATATGTGTCTTATATTTCATAGACTTTTAGTTGTGACAATTTAGGCTTAGATTGCTGATAATGTTAGACCATTAGAGAATATATAGTCTGACAGCAGTCATAAAACAGGCATTTGTTACTGCATTGTGTTTTATGGTGCTTAATGGTGTGTCCACAAATGTTTGCAAAACATAAAAGACACCAATATTTTAATGATGCAATAAGACTGAATCAAATAAAAAGCCATATCTTTGTGACAAGGAAATTTATTCCAAAACAATGGCACCGGAATGTAAATGAAAAGTTTTATAGAAAAGGATAGTGTGCTTGTCAGAGGTTTATATATATGTACGTGTTTATTGGTGTGCTAAATTGATTATATACAGTAAATGGCATTTCTGCTATTACACCCCGTTCTGATCATTTCCATATGCACCAGGCTTTTATTTTGACTTTGCAATTATGAATGTGTAATCACAGTTTTTTGAGTAGGTCACATTTGGTGGGGAGGAAAAGTGATTGATTGGTTAACAAAATAACAGATGAAGACAGGAAAGTTTTGGCACCATACTGGTCAGGCAGAAAACCAAAGTGCTGACTGCTTGCAGGCTTCAAAATACAGGCTGTATACTTGTTATCTTGAACTTTACCAGGACTCAAGGATGGATAAATAGAATCATAGAATAGAAATAGCCTATGCTAACAATGTGAAGCTGCTCAGATTTGAAAGTAACGTACCTATATTGATGATATTGTATCAGTAGTTTACAGGTAAGAAACTGAGACAGGCAAGGGATTAAAACACTTGCCAAGACAAGAATTTCATACTGAAATTCTGCCTATCTCAAACTGTCTGCAATGACAGCAATACTGCTCTTCTTTGCTGGAATAGAGGAGCAGACAAAGAGCTGCTGAATGCTGCCATAGGAGCATTTGCCGATCTGTGCTGGATGAAGTGATACCTTTCATCTCTTTGTGGCCTTTCCTGTTGTATGAGCCCTGGGGCTGTCACTCTAGAGCAGGGAGCTCAGTAACTTCACCACAAAGTGCCTTCAGGCAGCAGATCCACTCAGTGGGGAGAGTCAAGAGACTCAAACTGATTGTAGAGATGCAGATATGGAGCATGCAAGCAAGACACTGTGATGTTGAAACTGCAGCTGCGCTGCCATACAGAGTATTGGGATTCCCCACAAAGGCAGAAGTGCCTGAAGTAAAGCACTACTGTCTATTTCAGCTCAGACAAAGAGAGAGAAAAATGCCTCCCATTTCACAGGATGTTGTCCTAAACAACACTCATCCTGTTCCAAGAGCAGCAGAGAAGCTAACCATATGAGTGACAAACTCCAGGGAGGCCTGCTTGCTTCTGAAATCAGCCTGAAGAGACGTCAACTTCCCTTCCTTGCTTTCAAGGATGCTGCAATAAAGTTGAATTTGCTGAGCCAGTGAAGTCTCACATGCAGTATCCCACCGAAATTAACAGGAATGTTCTGCAAGCAGAGAAAGACTACTGAAGGACTGAGCCTTTTCCTTCTGTTGCGTGGAAGTAACCTCTTGCAGAAGAAGACAGTGGGGTGAGACACAGGTGGTACCAGATCTATTCCACAGGACCAAGGGAAAAAAGATTGATGGGGGTGCACAAGGCGTTATCAATGAACAAGACAGCATAAGATAAAATGACGTGAGATAGGGCTGCTTCTTTTCTACCTAAATCACATTCTCTGGATGTTTTTTCTTATGTCAGCCTACATTTTTGCCTCTCTTGTAGCATGTGCCTCCACAAAGTACTGGCATTTACCATTTATACCAGCTCTTTAGTCAGTGGTAAATTTGGCTTTGCAGTTTATAGAATAATTGCAACAGTTTTAGAACAAGCATCCCCCTCAGTATTTGACTATCCTTTGGAAACATTTTGTTGTACTGTCAGCTTCAACAGCTCCACAGAGAATCTTCATTTTTTAATGAATGGTTTTTCTGAAGATTTTAGCTGAGAAGATGCATGAACACATTGTGATTTTCTACATTAAAGATAAAAACTGATTTCAAAGACTTTATCCATTTCTGGCAGCCTTTTTAAAAAAAAAACTAAAGTCTGATTGACAATTGTCACCTTTATTCATTGTTTCAGTGGTGAAGCTGCCCCTTTTCCAAGCAAGATTTCTTTATTTTGCAGCCTGTTTTCCCAAAAGCACAACTGACTTCTCCACATATTGCATCATAGCTATAGCAGGCAAGCAAGGTCACAAGGAGGAGTTTGGTTAGTGGGAAAATCTTCCATGCAGCAGAGTTCATTTGCAGAGACTCGGACAGACTTGACACATTTAGGTGATTGGTATTTCCCCACATCCAAAGTACGTAACTGTGAACAGAATCCATGTGATATGTAGAAATCAGCTGCTTAAAAGGGCAATTACACGCATTAAAACAATTAGCAACCAACTGCAGGCATCAGGTTGTACATCTATAAAGCTGAGAGAAACACCTCTCTGTCTCTAACTTGGATTACCTGCAGGGAGGCAGTATTGTGGAAATTCATACTGAAATCAGCGTGCAAAATCCTGCTTGTAACAGGTGTTAATCCACTTTTTACAATCAGTGACAAATAAAACAGAAACCCCTCTAAATTCAGCAAACATGAGGAGGAGAAGGCACACCCTCGCTTTGTAGATTAGTCCCAGTAACTTCCTGACAGGAGGGAAACAAGGAGTTCTGAGGCTTTGTTTTATGCCTATGTGCCTCAAAAATCACAGAAGCCAGACAGAGCAATGCAAGCAATTCACTGGTTGTATTTTGTATGATAGGTCTGATCCCATAATTTTAAAAGAAATGGAAATGTTGGGGAGACTGGGCCCTGGCAGAGGTATGATGAGTTCAGAAACTGGTATGGTCTACATCATGCCTTCAAGAAGACTTTTGAGAACAACAGAGACCTACTTTGCCTGTGTCTGAGATGCAGGAAGCAGACAGAATTACCTTTGCTTTTAACACTACTGTCTCTTGTAGCAGAACAATGAGTGTGAAATGTGTATTTCAGGATTAAAAGACTGGAGTTTAAAAAGCCTTAAATAAAAAAGATACCACGAGACTGTACTTACGTATTACTGCCAAAAGAACAAATCACATCTGCCTATGGCCAAATTAATTTGTAAAAAAACCCATGTGTTTTTAGTCAAGAATCTACAGTCTCCATTCATATTTGTTACAGCTATCTGCAGCTTGGGTTTAGTCTGTGGTTTATGGGAGTGACATGTTGGTAAATACCAGTTTAAAGCATTTTATCCAATAAAGAAGGCTTTTTTTTTTTTCCCACTGAATTTGTACTAAATTTAGCTTTATGTAGGGAAACAGTGCACTATAAAGGTCAGCCCTCGGGTTCAGGGAAGCAAATGGGTAACTCTACTAAAACAGCATCCATCAGCCACTCCATTCATGCTGTGAGACTGCTACGTGGGTAGCTGACTTGCCTACAGACATCAACACTGTTGAGGACAACAACCTTCCAAAAGCACAGCTACGGCTCTGCAGCTACTTGCAAAAGAATTGTACAGTTGGTTTTGAACATCATCTTCTCTATTCAACATCGGTTCTCCCCTCCTCACTTTGAAAAAAAAAAAAAAGCAGCTGTGGTGTTAACAGGCACATTATGTAAAAATAAACCATTTGATAAGTGGATGGAGAAGAACACTCTTTGATCAGCTGAGTATACAGACGTCCACGAGTGCAAGGGGCACTGGAGGAATGCCTAAGAAGTAAGTTCCATCGAGGGTGAATTTGCTGGAAGGGTAATTGTGTGAGAATCTGTCAGGCAGCAAGAAAGAACTGTAAGCTTCCAAAGCATATGATCTAAACCAAGAATGGAGGGAAAACGAAACAAAAAAGAACTCCTAAAAGTTTAAAAATAGATCATGGGGAGATGAATCAAATAATAATTTATTCAGAAAACTCACTTGCAGACAGAATGCACGATCCTTTGATGTTTGGAAACCATTGAGGGAGGTCAGTCTATTTCAAAATAGTTCTGTTTGAACATTTTCTTTCTTTCCCCTTCTATCAATGAAGTTTGCAATGTGGGTAAACTGCTCTAGCTGTATTTTCAGATATCAGAAACAAAAGGGAAGCCCATGCTTCTGCGTGGATCATAGATTTTTGCCTGCTGCAAAAGCAACAGTAGTTCCTGCCCCAGCAGAACGCACTCATGGTAAACAAGCACCTCCAGGAGTCTCCAAGATCACATTTTGCTCACCTTCTAGGTAAAGGACAGCTCTTGAAAGCAACTAATTTTTAGTTTTTCATTGAGTCATCAGCTTACAAGTTCCCACATACACTTCAGAAAAACAACCATAAGGTTTTATTCTGGAAGATGTCCTACCTGTAATGAAAAGTGAAGGGAATAAAATGCCTTCTCCCCTATGATGATTTTGAAATGATTCAAAAGTCATCCTATGCTTAAAGTGGTGAAATGTGATAATTCATATTTTCTACAGTAATTTGAAGACAGAAACTTGGGAGGATCAATTATACTCCCTGGCAAAAACCTAGCAACTGACAGCATGTTTAAATCTCTAGTTGCTGTATTGATTATCTCCTATTGCATTTTAGGATCTGAAATGTGTGGTTGATTCAGCCAATCAAGTGTGTGTGGAGGAGGGGAAACGTAATGAGCCATTTTCCCCTCTCTTACTTTCTGGGTATATCTTCATTCAACAACAAGAATTCAGCTTAGCAGGAGATAAACTTTCTGGGAAAATCCCAGATTGCTGGTTTTAAAGCCTATCAGCAATTACTGAGGATACCAAGCATCACTGAGACTGGCAAATCCAACACCTGCAGAAAGATAACAGAGGAACCCGGTGCCTTTTCAGCGCTATCACAGGCACAGCTAGATAAATATCACATGACAAGAAGCGATAACAAACACGCTGCCTTAACCTCAGGAAGACCTGTGTTTACAAAGATTAAGGGGGAAAAACACGAGGAAATGTAGTTAAACAAAGAGCCTAAAAGATACTTCTATTTCACATCAGTTGCAGAAAAATCAATAGAAAAATACAAAGGATGAAGTCGGTGTGTTGAGATCCTTATAAAAATAACTCGGAGCAAATGCAAGCAAGCTGGAAAATCAGACCCATGCTGACAGTTGTTAAAGTGCTACCAGGAGGATTTTAAGCCCTGCACTGCATTGAGCTTTCAGATTCACACAGTTTGCTTTACAAAGGAAGTGTGTGTGTTGCAACTGGACGTGTCAGCTTCTCTTAACTGCTGACAAAACTCGAGGGACACAAGGAGCTGCTCAGGTCAACCTGAAGGACTCCATCTCATATGACAGTAAATGACATCACCCACCCCTTGTCTCTCATTTCACGACCAGTGCTGAGATAAATGATGCTTCCTTTGCTGAATCATGCTACCTTGGCTCTTCAGGAACTTTATCATTATTGACAGTGCTACTCCCACCCAAACTGGGTGCAAAACACATTCTAAGAGAGAACTGATGGAAAACAGTGCCACATATTTTTTGGTGACTTGCCCCATGTTTTGTGTTCCCAATATTTAATCTTCATGCTATTCTCCTGGTGCTTGTCTGAAAGAAATATGAATCTAAACCATCTTAATGCCTTGTGTGTATGATTAGAAAAGTGCAAATGTTGAAGCCTTTGAAGCAATCAGTATCTTTTACTTCACATTTTTGGCCAGACCACCTATCTGAGTTGGATTTTTACTTTATGTCTTAAGGCTTAGTTAAATTTGTCCCCCCAAAAAGTTAGTCCTAGCACAGATTTCATAGTCCTTGCTAAGTTCCATTTAAACATAAGAAAAAACTGTTTCACTGTGAGGGTGAGGGAGCCTTGGCCCAGGCTGCCCAGGGAGGGTGTGGAGGCTTCTTCCTTGGAGGTCTTCAATACCTGCCTGGACACATTCCTATGTGACCTGATCTAGGTGGGACCTGCTTCTGCAGGGTGATTAGGACTAGATGATCTCTAACGGTCTCTTCCTACCCTACCATTCTGTGATTCTATGATTACTGGTTGGAAAAAGTTCTGAGTTCTTTGTTACACATGATGAAAGTTCTAGAGGTGTGCCATCCTTCTGAAAATAATGGCATTTTCATTTAGACTACGTTCAACAAAGATGGGGGAAATATAGTAATAGCCACCAGTTTATTTTCTCCAACAAATATGAGCCTGTAAAACATTGACCTTACAAACCCACATTCATTTATCGGAGACAACAGGATGCTTTGCAGATCTTGACTAGTTTGAGCACGAAAGCAACCTGGAAGGTCTCTAAGACTTTTCTCGATTTCTTCCCAAACAAATAAAATCAAATCAGGCTTTTGAATGAAAACTCTTTCACAGCTACTTGCAGTCACGGGTATACCTCATAGCAGAGGCAGAAATGTGAATGTTTTCATCTCATCTTGGTTGACAGAATGGGATTTCCTTCCTGGCTCTATCCCAAGAGGAAAATGTTGTGCCCCTCAGTGCTACTGATGTGACCTCAGCCTTTACATAAAACTGAATGCATATCCTTAATAATACTTGTTCTTCCTCATCAGACCAAGGATGTCTATTGCAGGCCAAGGCTGTAATAGAAAAGCTGTTATGGACCTGTTCTAGCAGATGAGACTTCAAAGGGCCATTGAATATGGTCATGTGTATTGAACACAGAGTTTCTCTTGTGTTTCAAAGGCCAGGCAGGAAATAAGAAGGTGTTTTATTAATACTTTTCAAGCTAGTTATAACCATTTAGGCACCAATCATAACCTCTGGGACCATTTACTGTCAAACAGGATTAGTTTTAGTTACCTTTAACACCAATTCCATCACTACAGAGACTGAAGCCCAGTTACCAACAGTGCTAGGAACTGCTGGGATGAACAGCATATTCAAACACCTTTACGCCTTACTGATGATGCTGTTTTGAACACTTCTGCCTTCACACAGAATGCACCTCCTAACACGGTGGTCCATTGCCCCCAAAGTCATTGAAGTACTCAGAAGTTTTATGACCGGTCTTCCGGCAGGAAGCTACACACTAACTGAACTTCAGGCATGTGAACCATCCCATTGAAGTCAGCTGCAGATTTCAAGCTCATACCCATGTGTCTGTAGGATGACAGTACCTCAGCATCTTCATGCCTCTCGATTAAAGGCTGGTAATTAGAGCCAGCTTCTGGTAGTGTGGGCAACATTTCCTTCTGAAGCTCCGAGGACTCAGGATAGGGCTGCTCTTGTAATAAAAAAGTGAAGCTCTAAGAAGCCAGACTTGCTGTTTCTGAAAGGGGCTATCTCCTGCACTTTGAGGCACGGTGGCTTCTCCAGGATGCCAACTCAGGCAGTGATGGCTGTAAGCTCTGTGCTGTCCCCATCTTATATTACTACTGCAGAAACTGCCAACATTTCTTGTGCCTGGAGATGGCTGCGGTCACAGTCATTCTCAGCACTGCCATAGAGATGTTGTGAGCTCAGAGAGACAAGGAAGGAGACAAAAGATATCTTGACACCCTGCACAATAAAAGGAATCCAGATGTATAGAGCCTCCCACTGAAGAACCAGACATTTCTCATTTTTGTTCTGAAGCCAAAGGTTTTTGAATGTCTTTGAGGCCTCTTGAGAGTCCACTCTTTGAGGCTTCTTCCACACATATGTATATGAGGCATAACTTGTAGCGCATTTTCATCGCTGCTCAAACACTGAGGAAGTAAGAGAAGAAAGCTCCAAGGGAGAAAAAGATGATTGAAGCTCCTGACTACTTGGAAGACAAAAAAAGAGAAGGTCCAGGTATTTGTCATCAATGAGTTTTGGGACTAGCTGCCTCTATGAAGATAAAGATTTCATTTGCAGTAGTGAAGATGTTTGAACTGTGTTAAACTACACAGAGGGAGGGGATTGAAAACAAAGTTTCCCCTGCCAAAGACTGCGTGTGAGGAAAAGTGCATGATTGTCATAAAGCTTCATGTTACAGTGTTTTTAATTACTTTAAAAGCTTTTCTTATTGATCATTTTTATGATGGTTCTTCAGTTATTTTGTAACTTTTATTCAGAATGTCTGTTTAATTGAAACATTTCTCTTTTAAGCTACGTTGCTTTTTCAAGTTTTATCAAGTGTGAGCACTTTCCAAGGCCAGGTTAGTGTATCTACTTTGACTTTTGAGTGACTCTTTTTGATTTAATGTTTACAACTGTTTATGTTAAAGTCGTTTTTCTTCCCTTGATCTGATTTTGCAAGGCTGCATGACACCTAGTTTTTGTTCGTTTGAGGTGTTAAGCACCTTGCAGTATCAGATACTAATGCTTTGTGTACAAGTCAAATCTGATATAGAGATTTCTTGCCTATGTTAGTTTACATTACTATATTCTTGCTTTTCTCAGTTATGCAATGTAGTGGAGGAGAGGGTTCTATGGGGTTTTTTTCTGTTTAACTATTTCAGTTGCTCTATCTTGAGTCTAGGTTGTGCCCACTTCCTAAGTTCCCCATTAAAAGTTTTTAGATCCTGAATATCAACTGATATGTCAAACAGCTCAGCAACGCTTGGGTGATATCCATGCCACATATGCTTCTAATGCACGATGACAATAGATAAATTCCAATGCAAGACCTATGTTGAAGACTTGCTGCCACTGAAGATTTAGTATTAATTGGATACAAACTGCTACAACAGAATCATCCTGAATAAGTACTTTCAGTTGCTAAATATATGTAACTTGATCTGTTTCTAAACCAGGTATAAGTTGGAAGGAGTTTGTAGAAGAGGGTGGAGATGGTGAAGGATAGGTGAAGATGGAGAAAGGAAATGGAGCAATGGGTTAACTAGACGTAGAGCAGATGCTCTATGTGAAGTTTCTATAATGTTACATATAAGACCTAAAGGTAGATATTAGACACAGTCTAAATGCTTTTTTGCTAATAATTTATACACTCAAGATTATTTATAAAGCTTGCCACACTATACATGTTAAGAAAAGGGTAAGTAACACTTAAGAAGTTGCTTCAGTGATTCTGAATATCTGTGCTTCACAAAAAGAGATAATAAAAAGATTAATCAGATATTTCATTCCTAAAGCTGATACCACAGTTATTTTCTCCTCTTTTGCTGCAACAGTTGCTCTGCACAACCAACCCCAAACACTTAGCTGACATACCTGACGGCTGTAAACAAGGACCACACCATAGCAGAACTGCATCACAGAGCAACTTCAGCACACAGCTGATGTTATTAGTTTGTCCTTTAACCAATCTAGCAAAGGAGAGACACCTTGAAACTGAGATCAGTTTACACAGGTGTTCATTAATTTGTCACTTTTTCAGGTGTATGGCTTTTCCTCTATAAAGGCTTTTCTCATGGTGCCTTTTTTTCTCCTCGTTCTCTAACCCTATCTGGTGTTGGCTTCTTAATGCTATTTTTGTTGAGAATGTTTTGACAGGTGGTAAGCCTGAGACATATTCCCCTTTCCACACAAAATTCAGGGGAAATAAAGGGGGGAAAAAAGAAAGTTGCCAAGGTTTTGGATAGCTTTTCTGAACAAATAGGCTCACGTCAAATCACTAGAAAAGGAGACTCACAACTGTAACAGAACTCCACTATTTTAAGGGTATTTTTAAAACTCCAAAAGTGACCATCCTGCCAGAATCCAGCATGGAAGCAGGAGGAAGCTGGAGTGAAAAAGGGCGAAATGCCTACTTTTTTTGTCACCGTTCTGTTAATATGGCACACTTCTCCTTAATCAAAATATCTGAAGACCTACACGTGCAAGGGACTTAAAATTTTTACAAGATGCTTCCCACAGCTTAGTGATTCTTTGTATGCAGGATAAAAAAAAAAAAAAAAAGTGGAACTGCAATTCCATGTGAGTGGGATTTGCTTGAAAACACAAGTTTGCCAAAACAGAAATATTCCAGCAGCCCTCAATTTGAAGCAAGAAAGCTAAGCTTTTAACTTGAGACAGTCTCTATTTCTGATTAAATTCTTTAGCACTCTGATTTCCTTTCCCAGAATATGAAATCAGATCACAGAAAGGGTAAAAAAAAAAATAAAAAAAGATCCCAGAGAGGAGACCATTAGTGACGGAAGCCATGTGTCATTAATTCAGTTATAAATTATTAGCTGAAAGCAGCCTCTCAGCATTTGTATTTGATGAACAAAAATTGATTGCTTCAAGGGCATTTCAATCCTTTTGATGTTACCATCTTTTAGTCCACCACAAATCTGAATCCTTAACAGAATGATTATAGCATTATAGTAATCCTAAGAGCCAATACTAAAGGATTTGGAAGAGCAACAGAGATCAATAGTTTGAAAAAAAAGCATGTCTTTTTGAGTTGACAGAGCTGTCTAGCCTGATAGTGAACCTGAAAAAAATAAGTGGGGACTAAGTCAACAAGCAATCGTGCAGACTGAGCTCAACTCAGATGATGAGCCTTTTTTTTTTTTGAGTCGTTGAATACACCAGGAAGCTCAGAATATTTCCACAGGATTTAAGCAAAACTAATGGCAACCAAGGGATACTTTGCCCACAGTAAAGTTTCAGAAATATGTTTGCAAGTGTTTTCAGAGCTTTGTGAACTATTCTGGAGGTTGGAAAGTTCTGTGAGGTCGACGTTTGCGTTTTGCATAGACTTTGAGATTATTTGAACTGGGATTTGAGGGAACATTGTCTTAATGATTGTCTTCCTTTTAGTTGCTTTGAAATCCAAGATCTGGGCCATATTCCAAGATAGTTCAGTCCTCCCAACAGTTATATTGTGAGATATACAGTAGACAGAAGGGCTGTGCATCCTTATTGTGGAATCTCTACCGAATATATTTAAATGGTTAAACTATGGAAGCAATAGGTAAATGTTTTTGGAAAGTTCATGTTGTGCAAGGCTGTAAGTAACAAAGTTTCCCTGGCACAACAAAGCAGAAAATGAGGTGAAAGCTAATGCCCCCTTCAACAGATCAAGGATTAGCATAAAATTATACTTTGAAGGAGAAAAAAAGAACAGCATTGCAACAGTGGGGTATTGTTAAAGATCAATGGAATGGAGAGAGGAAAGAGAAAGAAAGAAAGAAAGAAAGAAAGAAAGAAAGAAAGAAAGAAAGAAAGAAAGAAAGAAAGAAAGAAAGAAAGAAAGAAAGAAAGAAAGAAAGAAAGAAAGAAAGAAAGGAAAGAAAGGAAAGAAAGAAAGAAAGAAAGAAAGAAAGAAAGAAAGAAAGAAAGAAAGAAAGAAAGAAAGAAAGAAAGAAAGAAAGAAAGAATCTTTACACCAGAACACTGCAAACTGGTATAATGTTTAGCAGATATTTAATGATTCTTTTGGTGTGCAAAACAACAGATTAATTTCATAGTACTTGAGTGAAAATTCAGAGAAATTCAGATGCAACACATCTGGAGAGCATCCCATGGCAAATGGTGAATGGCTAAGTGATCTATTTCAATAGCAAGACATGTAGTGATAATTTATTGTTTGTAACAAGGGCTGTGAGCTTACCACCAATCCTAATGCAAAAACTTCTAAAAATTATTTGAAGAATAAATGCAGGATGTCCAACAATCATATTTCTTTAGTGAGACATGTGTCACTGATACGTACATGAAAAGATAAAGTCATAAAAGTCGTTTGAAAAAGGGTGTGTTTTTCGATTCTGTATGATCTTGCACATGAAGACCAGTGTGAAAAAGTGCAGCATGTACCTTTAATGCTACTGCAGATGATTTTCTTTATGGGCCATGGCTTTTTTAGCGTGGTTCATGTTTTCACATTTCTTACATCTGCAAGAGTGGCACAAATTAAAGGCACATTAAAGACATGATTTCAGAACATTGTGTTGAACCAGGTTTAACCCATTATTTTGAAGCTGTGCATGATAACGTGTGATCTTTAAGCTTAACCTTTATCTCAAGCTGTTTAAAATGTTTTGTAGCTGTTCTTGTCTAAACGAATAAAGAGGATGATAAGCAGGGACTGGCATAAATAATAGCTGCTTTAAAATGGGCAAAGAAATGGATAGCTCTACAAATGGCAGCCACCTGTATCGGGAAACTAAAGAGTTTTCAGCTGAGGAGAACGACTGGAAAGCTGGTGAAGGGAGAGAGGTCTTTTTAAAATGTTCTGTCCTCTAACCATACAGTGCCAACTTCAAGCTGTTGTTATAGGTTGTAATATCACTCGCTGGTGGTCTGCTGGCTTGAACCTACCACCACTCTTTCCATCACATCACATCACATTACATCACATCACATCATATCACATCATCACATCACACATTGTCTGGAGTAGAACTGGAGATCACAGGCATGAAAGAGAACAAGACTCTGCCTAAGTCATGGTAAGATCTCATTAAAAACCTGCAAGCACTGATGACTTTCCACAGAGGTTCATTGAAGCAGAGGTGATTAGCAAAGTACAGCTTGTTCACTAAAGACAAGAATCATAGAAACATTTCAGCTGGAAGAGACTTCTAAGCTCATGGAGTGCAGCCTGTGTCCCAGCCCTATCAAACCACTAGACCATTTCCTTCAGTGCAACATCCACCCGGCTCTGAAACCCCTCCAGCACCAGGTGACTCCAGCAGCTCCCTGGGCAGCCCCTGCCAATGCCTCACAACCCTGTCAGCAAAGAAATTCCTCCTCACATCCAGCCTGAACCTCCCCTGCTGCAACTTGATGCCCTTTCCTCTTGTTCTATTGCTTGTTCCTAGGGAGAACAGACCCAGCCCTGCCTGGCTACAGCTTCCTTTCAGGTAGTTGTAGAGAGAGAGAAGGTCTCCTCTGAGCCTTTTTTTCTCCAGGCTCAACAGCCCCAGACACAATTTATGAACAGCAGACAAGCAGACAAAAGGAGACAACAGCATAACTGGATGCTGTAACATGCAAGTAGTCTTGCAGTGGGAAAAAGGCAAATTTGTGAGGAGTTTTGAGGCAAAATATGAACCAATGTCTGCAATACCGAGGGACAAAAATAGAAAGCTATTTTTTTATGCCACATTACAGTTTCTGGAAGACCTTAATAACCTACTTACAAGGCTAAATCCTTGAAAATCATTACACTTTTTTCCTTCTATGACCCACAATCACATAAACACAAGGGACTGAATTTGCCTTTCCCATGGTTGTATCCCACCTGTGTATTATGGCCTTTTTAGGGTTAATTGATGCAAAATCTTTCTTCTCCTTTACCAATGAACTTTGAATTTTGTTATTAACTCACAAACCCAACAATTTTTCATTCTCTCTGGTTCAGTATCATTTCACTGTGATTACAATCCAAGCTGATTATTCATTTTATTTCTATTTTATTATACTTAGTCCATATATTCTTGGCTAACACTAGCAACCTCCTTATATTCAAATATCTCTCAGTACTTATTCAAATCTAGTCTCCTCTCAAACCAGTTCTGTTTACACTAACCAACAATGTATCTCTGTCTTGCCACCAGAATTGTCATTTTGTATGCTAGTCCTCTCAGAACTCTGGGAAGGACCTAAAATTCAGAGTTTATTCTATCATAAACTTGGTAACTTCAGTCTTCTACTCCCTGTAGCTAGCTGCCTTGCCCCTTCTGAGCTGGCACCTGACTCTTCATGTCACTTACTAAAAATTGAAACAAAGGAATATATTCATAGTGGGGCAATTACCTCTTCCAAATGCAGGGTAGCCTCCCTTCTTCCTTTGCCATCATTTTATTTACAAGGCTGGAGAACTTTTTTTTCTTTGTTTTTAACTCGTTTGTGAGATCTGTCTTGTCTCAGTTTCTGACATCTTAAAAGCCTTAACTGCTCTCTCTATGCCTCATGAACTCTAGCACATCACTTTCTTTGTTTAACAGTCTTTTCCACCCATATTCTCTTACCAAAACCTTAAACCAAATATGTTTTTTTTACATTGTGCTCTTATTTTGGAGGTTATTTTTCAGCCAAGGTGACAGTGTGACAACTTTTACCTTTGGATAGAGTTCCAATGAGTTTTTTTGTCTTTTGATTTAAAGCAAATCCAAGTCTTAGGTATATTCTCCCCTCCTAGTTTCTTAGTCAGAATGATACCACTGCCTGAATTCACTTAATTTAGTCAGCACATTAAGGTTTCTGACTTAAGCCATCAGAATTCAGAAGATATCAGTTGTAAGGCTGGTTGTGCAATTTTAGTTCAAATTCTTTATGCACACACAGTACAAGAAAGGCTTTATGAAATACATTATTTTATTCAGCATCATGTATTTATTGGGTACATACTCATTCACAGTCTCTTAGGTTTTTTAATCAGATGTTTATTGGGTTGCTCTCACCATCACCTGGTGTTCAGCAACCAAATCCTTCATAGAATATAGACACATCTACTTGTATCTCTGCTTTTCTGCTGTGTTCATCACCTGGTTTAGTGGAGATACCCACTGCCTTCATTTTCAGTAATGAGTGACAGACAATTTAGTAGCTGAAAGTCCAAAAAAGTTGTTTGTAATCGGATATGCTAGATGGGTTTAAATAACTGCCTACAGAATTGCTCATGGCAATTCTCTCACAAGGGCATGGATAGGATAGAGCTTTCTAAGAGAGCACTTAGCTTGTGTAATTGCTGAACACTGCATACCTCTCTACATCTTTTTTATTGTTCTATGCACTAGATTTTTAACTTCTGTGACCAGCTCCAGGAGAAAGCTGGGTGCACCAGGGAATGCCCAAAGGGATGCTTCTTCCTTGGAGGTCTTCAGGACCTGCCTGGACATGTTCCTGTGTGACCTGATCTAGGTGAGAGCTGCTTCTGCAGGGGGATTGGGCTGGTTGATCTCTAAAGGTCCCTTCCAACCCTACCATTCTATGATTCTACGAATCACAAAGGGAAGCTAGAAAACAGACTGTTTTAAAGTACTGGTTTGGCCTTTCCATGATTGTATGAGAAGATTCCATCCTAGCTTACTAAGTCCTGTTCCCAGGTAGCTTGGGCCTATTATTCTCTTCACAGGACTGAAAAGAGACACCTTTTCTTGAGTTTTCTTACTGGTGTTTCCCTTTCCCTAAGGGCATGAGACTACTGTTAGGTAAGTCAATCTAGTCATCACTGGAAAAGAGGACTCACATGGAGCAGCCTTTCTGTCTTTGAGGTCACTCATTACTGATTCATATAACGAAGTCACCAGCTTTTTCTTCTTTCTTTTTGGGCTTTAGTTGATCCAGCCTTATTTCTATTTTGAAGCCTTATTATCTCACTAGGAAAGCATGAAGATCTGATAAGAGTTGAGCCCAGCATAACCAGCCAATTCCATGTAACACTAAGGCAGGATGCCATACTTTTTCTTCATTGGAAACTGGCTGAGTCCCACAAACGGGAGATAGGTCAGGGGGGAAAGATGCCAGTACAGAAATGTAAGATCTTAGAAACATTGCCCATAGACTATGACTGAAAATGTTGTATGAAACATCAGAGTGTTTGGGGGAAGGCTTTTACAAAACCAGTTTGAGTACAGAAGAGCAACTCCAGTAGGAACAATAAAGAAAGGACCACTTTAGACTTTCAGTATCTTTACTTGGTACATTCCATGGGATATCAGCCTTTTGTCACACCAGTCATAAGGTTAAAATCCTCTTTATGCTTACTGGTCTATAGAAGAATCTCAACAAGTTGCCTGTAGGGAACATTCATGTGGATCTCCACTTTTTCTCACTTTACATAGAGTAAACTCTTCCCAAAATAGAACAGTTTGCTCTCCAAACTGGTGGTTAAAACAATTCTTTTAGATCCTCAGAGCCTGCTGATTTCAATATTCCCTTTGTTTGTTGGAGCTGTCAGAGAGACAGAGGAATGAGAATGAGAAGTCAGAATCTACATATCCTACCCTGTTTTTTTCACTACACACTCTTAATCCACATATATGTGCTTAGAACTGATAGAGCTCAAGACACCAAGACCTGTTAAATAAGGTTTTTAAAGCCCTTTTCTGAAAATAATTGCAACATTCAGCAAATAGGAATATGTCACACCAAAAAAAAATTATGAGAAGATGCATACTAGGCTTTAAAAAACATAAATAAAAGAAGAATATTTCAGAAGTTACTATAAGATGTTAGAAAGCACTAACAGGTGGCCAGTCTGTTAGGGATAAATCTTGCCTAAGCCTTAGATGTTAACCTGCAAAGAAATGAAGGTCGCATTGCATTTGCAGATGGGAACTTTGGCATACGTATGAGTTCAATGCCAGATGAAGGCTGCCTCATAGAAAAGTCTTCTTTTATTACCTAATCACCAACATTAAGCTGCACTAGTACAAATATGGCAAATGAATGCAGTTAATGTCTATGAATGGACTTGATATGACTTTTGTCCTAATGCATATACTTCATTGTTACCTAAATGAGTCTGATATTATTCTGTGGTCAATTTTGACTCTGTGAATGTGAATAATTAATTCAGTCACCATGTCTTTTGATTCTTGTTCCCTGAAATGTGTTTCTTGCTCAAAGGCCAGCCAGAGTTTGACTAGAGGTCTTAAAAACCTTCAGACCTTTAGTCTTCTAGGTATACATCTCCTGCTCGTTCCTGGAAGCAACCTTTTTACTCTGTTTTCAACACTCCTACCCTTGGTCCTAGAACTTTTATAAGGTATACAGCTGAAAAACAAATTCCCAGCAGAGGAAATCCCTTGTTTTCTTACTCTAAGTACCCAAAGTGATCTTTGATTTGTTTTATGCCAAAGGACAGTAATTTCAAACATTCCACTTTGGTGAGAAAATACTACTTTTTTCCCCCCAGTATTTTGCTTTATCTACCCCACTGAAAAGAAAAGAAACCCTGAGAATTCAGAGCTTATGCACACAGAAACCCTGTTTACTAGAAGCTTTGGAACACTGACAAAGGTCCCTAGAGCTCTGCCCTTAGGTGGACAACTAGAGGAAGTCGACAGAGTCTGTGGAGTATTGTCTTCATCAAACAATGTGAAGACACAAACCAAAGTGTGGGCTCACAGGTGGTGTTTGCCAAAATTCCTCTGAAAGGGCAGACCTTGGTGCCTTGTTCCTACAGGAGGAGCTATTTAGTATACATTGCATTTAAAAATTGTAACTTTTGCTTTCAAAGTTTATGTTCTCTTGGGCTGTTCAAGGTCAGAATTCACTGTGGCTACAATACTGACTTCCCTTTTCCTGTATTTCTGATCACACTAAAGCCAAAGAGACTGCATTAGAGTAACAATTGTTATTATCTGACACTAATTTAAGCCACTAAGAAGTTACAAATTCTTGGAGGATCATCCCACTCTGTTATATGGTTGGTAAATGTGTGTACTCTACCATTCCATGAAAAAAATACATGTTCATGGATATTGTTATTTTAGAACCATATTGCAATAAATTTGCCTGTTACTAGTTCCCAGAATTTCTCCTTAAAAGAACTGGATTGCTCAGAAAGCGACTGTGAAAACATTATTTGATACTTCACAAAGTGTTCCTCATACATGTCTGATCTGAAACTCATTCTGCATTCTATTACAAAAACCCAGTGTTTAACTCAGCAGAACTAGGAGGTGAAAGAAATGGCAATCCATCCTTCCTCAAACATACTAAAAGGACTGTTTAAGTTGTACCATTATTACTGCTGAACATAAAAAGTTACAAAAACCCAAGCAAGCAAGCCTACCTTGATGTCAAAGGTATCAGATAAGTATGCAAAGTTCAATGTTTGGGAAACCCAAATCGTCTAGATATTATTAAAACCACTAAACAGTATTTTAGACAAAATCAAGGCTGCCATTGACATTCTATTTATGGTCAACTTGTACTAAATTGTCTTACTTCATTTTTCAGAGAAACCATTAGTGATGTTATGGTTAAATAAGGAAATATTCCTTTATACTGACATACTTTTAGGAGGTTTACCACAGGATATAATTTTTCATCAGTTCTTCATGGCTGGAAACTATTTGACTTCCTCAAACCGTCCTTATAATTCATTCGAAGGAATTATCTGCACAACAAATTCATTGAAACTGATGGCTCTGCCAGCTGAGTCTGTTCATCCCAAACTCATTATCCTCACAAATAATTCTTTTGTCTCATACAAAACTTAGAAGCACCAGCAGGCAACACAGTGTCGGTGTACAGCGTCACTTTGTGGATGTAGGAAGAAGTTTCATCCTGACGCTGTGATTCATATAGAAATACAGACTTCTTTAACATCATTATTCCTCTAACTTTGCACTGTTAACGGTGGCAATCTCTGTCCAAGGTGCTTGCTTCTTGCACCACCACCCTGTCTCCCCTCTAACAGCTGCACAGTCAACCAGGCCTAGGAGCTGATCCAGCAGAAATACAACTTATAAAGTCAGGTAATTTTCCAACCATATCACAACTCTGATTCTGTTCTCTTCATGGGTATCCAACAGGGTCAAAGGATGGCAACTGTTTAATCCTAGAATCATAGAATGGCAGGGGTTGGAAGGGACCTTTAGAGATCATCTAGTCCAACCTCACTGCTCAAGCAGGTCCCACCTAGATCAGGTCTCACAGGAACGTGTCCAGATGTGTTTTGAAGACCTCCAAGGAAGGAGCCTCCACATCCTCCCTGGGCAGCCTGGGCCAGGGCTCCCTCACCTCAACAACAAAGAATTTTTTCCTTAGGTTTAAATGGAACTTTCTGTGTTCCGGCTGTTTAAATTGCTTTAAGCTGTTTACACTGGTTTATGCAAGGCTGCTCCCAAAGGCTAGATTGGTTTGGTTTTTTTTAACTAATTCCTTATCCAAGAAGCTGAAGCATTTCTTTTCAGTACAGAGTACTACACTAAAAGGTTGGTCAAAGCCCAGTACTGTAGTGAGCCTGCTGTTTATTACCTGGAAGGGTGACAATTGCAGATGATTTCTCTTAGGGCCATCATCATTATGACTGATTGGGAATGAGAAGTGGTCAGTCTTGTTAACTCAGCTACTGAAATTTAAGGTAGAAGAAAGAAGAAAGGGGAAAATGAGTACTTGGTTTAAATGGCTTTCCAAGGGAAGTTTGAACTATAAAAGCAGGAGTCCAAACTAGATCATTCATCATAAGTGCAACATAAAGGTAAAGAACCGAAAGAAAAGGAGGTACTGTCATTAAGGACGCTGTGATTGTTTATCATTTTGTCAGCAAGAGCATGAAGGGTGAAAAGAACCTTTGGTGATATGCCACTAAATAGTGGATTTCTTTTCACATTTATTCTTCTGGTTCCATGGAGTTTCCAAACTCACTGGAGGAATTAGTGATAAAGAGGATGGAAAGAACCTCTGCACTTACTTTATGGAAACATTCTGCTGCTCAATACCACTGCCTTTAGTGAACTCAGTAATGAGTTGCTGAATCAACGCAAAGCAAACTGGTAAGAAAAAGTGCAATTCCAACTTAGAGATTCCAGCTCCTTCTGTGTGAGGACCTTTTGGAACAAAATCAAAAGATCTCCTGCATCACACAGTAATGAAAGTGCTGAAGACATAAACAAATCCCAGTACGAACAAATTGTCACCATTTTTTTGGCAGCAGGTATAGGCAGAACGAAATATTATCTTAGGATGCAAAAGAGCTATTGATAGACATAAGGACATTATGATAAGAGGCAGATATTCAGTCAGTGAAACAGTATTGAAGCATTCTGCACAAAAAGTGGGCTGTCATTATAAACCTACAATTAAACCTTTGTTTTCCTTTAAGATCTAAAGTCTCTGAACTATTCAACTCATGCCAACTCTTATTTTGGCTTTTCACAAAAAGTTTACCTGCAGGTATGAAAGGCACCTGCTAACTGCAGACACACCAAAAGTCCCAGCTTGCTTTTGCCATCGTGATTTTTCAGAAGAATTTTATCAGACTCTCCATTGTTTAGTATTTATACTGTACTTAGAGAGTACACAGCAAAAAGAAGTCGTGGAACCAAGGTGAGGTTTGTAGCCTTATACAGAAGACTGGACTAGATCACGACACAGTCCCTGGACTTATTAGAGGGAAAAAAACCCTCCCCTATTAGAATTTCATCCAATCCATTGGAATTCTCTTTTACACAGATGAGTTCAATACCCTTGCACTGGTTCTTAAAACTATTATCCCTTACTTCAAGGAGGCAGGGAAATTTGAAACAAATGTAGAAACAATAATTACAAAAAATATATACTCGCCAGCTGGAAAGGAAATGTGAAACACTCTTATATGCAGGACATGCTACTACTACTTCTTTCCAAGAACTAAACACAAAGCAAACAGAAAGTAGCATATTAGCAAAGTCAAATTCGTATTATCAAGCCCATGGGTGACAAAGGAAAACAGATCGTGGAAAGGGGGCTGAAAAAAGATCATTTTGAGGATTATCAACCAAGATGGTTATTGAGGAAGCAATAGAAGAAAAAAATGTTTCTTCCAAACTTCCATTTGTTCATTTAACCATCTTTTCCTGGCTATCATACAATCATAGAATGGTAGGGTTGGAAGGGACCTTTAGAGGTCATCCAGTCCAACCCCCCTGCAGAAGCAGGTTCACCTAGATCAGGTGGCATATGAACAGTCTTCTCAGTCTCCTCTTCTCCAGACTAAACAGCCCCATTTCCCACAGCATTTCCTCATAAGGAAGATGTTCCAGTCCCCTGATCATCTTGGTGGCCCTGCGCTGGCATCTCTCCAGCAGTTCCCTGTCCCTCTTGAGCTGGGGAGCCCAGAACTGGACACAGGACTCCAGATGAGGCCTCAGCAGGGCAGAGGAGAGGGGCAGCAGAACCTCCCTCGACCTACTGCCCACACTATCTACACCAAATAAATTTTCTGGAAATAAATGTAAACAGATGGAATTGGAAATATTGAAATATTATCAATATCATTAATATCCATAATAAATCCAGCAGGATTTGTAACATTAACATATACAAGATACAGATTTTCTTTCAGCTACTATTCTGAAACAACTAAATAGGGACATTTTTGTCTTTCTCATTTACCCAAATGTTCACCTAAATTTTCCTTTATACCTGACAGAGGTTGGCACCACACATTGCAGATCTCTCATCATGATCTTATCCTTACTTTGGCAGTTACAGAAATCACTAGTTCGCAACGTGAGAGATATTTGACCTTTTTTCCTGTAGTCTTAAGTTTAGATATTGCACCCTGATGTGCTTTTTTTCCTCTAGGAGAAAGGGAAATACAAATATTGAGCTCTGCAAATGGAGATAATACAATGCTCAAAGGGCCTGGGGAGGGAAACCTTGTGCTTTAAAACATGAAGAAAAGGTGCCAGATCGAAAGAGGGAAATGTACACTCTGTTCTGGGCTTGAGCCTGCAGGACTTGCAGGTGCTAAGAACATTTTACACTAAGAGCTGTCAAGGGAGGATGCTCTAGTTGCTAGCCAGCTTTTGAAGAAAGCCAAACCAGTGCTGTCCTACATTTTCCTTACATAGTCAGCTTTAAGAAAGGGATTTACTCCTCCTGCTTTTAGTGAGAGTTTTCCTTTTCATGAGGGACATCAGGCCTGTTGGTGCAGAGAATCAATGTGGGGAGTGTGAATTCTGCTGTTGCCAGCAGTCCATGGTGCTGATGGAGAGATTTATATTTGAATATGGTCAGTGTCCTCAGCCTGCAGCTGGAACGGATTATTTCCAACATTTTTTGAAAGGTCAGTTGGTGCGTTTCTGTGTCAGCATTGCCAAGGATTTATGGACAGCAAGAAAAGGTCAATAATGCACACAAAATGGCCTGCCAAAATGAATTGTGATCTACTAGTGGGTTGTTGCTCTACAGAGTTCCACTAAACTGGAGATAACATACAGAAAACCCACTTGTTAGTTTACCATGCTGTTTGGCAATTGCTCGACACAGTTCAGGTCTCCTGCCGAGGTTATGAGAAAAAAAAAGTGGTACTAAAAAGTCACAGAAGGAAAAATGTTAGTATATATCATCTTCATGGCCCATTTTTCTTTCATGTGCTTCCCCATAATTATGTAGTGTTCACTGGATATTCATGGGTGACCAGGGTACGTGTGTTAAAAGGAGATGATGATATTCAGAGATGTATTTGCCGTTCTGCCTGACTCTGCTAGGTGCAATATTTTCATTTAAAAGATGCTGCTGCCTACCTTTTCTTTAAAAAAGGGAGGAAGAATGGTGGCAGATTGATACTATGAGATTTTTTTTTTTCAATCACTAATGAAAAAAGCTGGACTGTGTTGTCACGTTTTACAATAATAACCGACAATGGCTTCACATGAGAAACAGAGCACATGGATAAACTTCCTCCCATCACCGCCATCCAGATTGCGTCCAGACCATCACGTGTATCAGCAGCTGACTGACCTATCCTTCATCAGTTTGGACCCATTTAGCTTTTGGCTGTTAGTCAAAATCTATAGCTCTAGCAAATACAGAAGAGGATGATGTCTGAGTCGCCTGTCGACACCCTCGGTAACCCACTGAGCTCAGACTCAGCGCGGCTGCCTTCTTCACACGGTGCTCATTCTGCCATACTAGGGGTTGTACCATTCCCCACAAGTACTGTGGAAAACTGTCAGTCTCCAAAGCAAAGATGTGTGATATGCACTGAGCTACTCCTGGGACGGGGCTTCACAAGATCTCAGCACAATTACCTCCTCCTGAGTTGTCACTTCCCCTTGTGCAAAGAGACAAAACCCAGACTACTCGTCTGTAACCCAGCCAAAATATCATGCAGAAGACAAGAGAGCATTGTTCCTCCTATTATTTCCCTAGACTTTTGACTGTCTTCCCCTTCAGATTTTTCCTGCCTCTCTCGCAGCCACCAGGAAAGGGCATCTTGCTCTGACACCTCATTTGGCCTTGGCTGAGATGGTTGAATGGCACTCCTGCTTGGTCACTTGGTCACAGCTGCAAAAAGACACAGACTTCCAACTAGAAAACAATTCTGGAACATGCTGAGTTGAGTGTCTGTGCCCTCTCCCCTAAATAAATATGCAAAAGTCAGCATAGCTATGGTATTTTGCATCAGATGAAGCTCTTTCCCCCAATCTGCTTCCATTTAATTGCTGTTACTGGATAAATTATGGAATTACATCAAAGAAGAGATGAAAACAGAAGTAGCTTTTTTTCTTCTGTATCAACCATTTACTGTTACATATTTCTGTGCCCTAGAGTCTTGTCAGGGCAGTTAAATTTTGGATATGCAATCAGAGATCTCCTGTTATGCTTCCACACTTTGGCTATTGTTCATACTCTCCTTCTAGCTTGTCCTAGCGTGACAAACCACCGTCCAGCAACTAATATGTTTTGCCTCACACTGGAAATGTAGCAAGCAGGCTCACTGAGGTCTTCTTGTTATGAGCTCACATCAGGCAGCATCAAAATGGAGAGAATAAACATGGAGAGAAGCTATTTTTAAACCTCAAAATGGTGCTTCATTTGGAGTTTGGTTGATTGCTGGGATTCATTCCAGTTTTAATGAAACCGAATTTCTCGGTCATATTTCCACATTACGTTTCCATCTTTCATTAAAGTAGAGCCAGCAAAGCACTTAAGCACATGCTTAAAACTTCAAAATGCATTCTGAACCTATTGCCTAATTCCTGTGATATTTTTGTTCACTGGGGAGCTTCACAAGTTCAGACTAAGACTAGAAATTGCCTTTGATTTAGATAAAAGCATTCTTGTCCTAAAAGAGGTCAAGCACAACAAGGCCAAAAACCTGAAACCTTCACATATGCTGAGGGAGACAGACACTATTATTCTTCCTTATGCTCATGCAGTTAAAAAACATTGGCCAATTAGATACAATATGAAGAGGAATAACGATTCTGTCTCCAGCTCCCCACTGCAGACCATTGTCCCACTCTCTGGCCCGTGGGCTAGGTTGGTTCTGATGGTAGCACCAAGAGCAATGACTACTTTCAGCATAGAATCATAGAACTGTGGGGTTGGAAGGGACCTTTAGAGATCATCCTGTCCAACCCCCCTGCAGAAGCAGGTTCACCTAGATCAGGTCATAATCAGGTCAGCATGGTGACTTGCTGGGTACAGCACCTTCCAAAACAATCTTCACATGACTCTAAAAGTGGCAGAGTAGCAGTTCTCCAATCCATTTATTTTTAGGACAACCCTGAGTTTTTATTGTTGTTGCTATCTTCTCATTGTGAAAGAAAGGGCATTTTGTACTGGAGGATGCTGCCTCAGTTATTCCTTCCCTTCATGTCTTCAGATAAAAGTGCAGGAACTTGCAAGTGGTTCACAAACAACTGGCAAAATTCTTAATCCAGTTTCAAAAGCAGTATTTTCTTCAAGACTCATCATGAGGAAGATTCAGTTCCAAGAGAGCAGAAGCAGGTTATTTTAATACAAAGGAACTCAGATCTTTAAAGGGATTCAAGCTGCTCTTTATATCTTCCAGAAAGCCTTGCTCTGAATCACATGCTCCCAGCGTCTGCTCCCTATTCTCACCTATTCTCCTTCTTTCACCTGGGGAGTTAGGTAATGTCTGGCCCAAGTACAATAAGGCTCCCACCCCTTTTAAAGGCCATCTTATTCTAGAACAACATTGTTTATGGATTCCATATGGTCTATCATTAGTGTTTGCCTTGATTCTCTGTCTCTCACTTTCCTCTCATGAAATAAAAGAGATGAAGTAACACATTGTAAAAGAATGTGTTTGCAAGATAGGATAGACATCTGCCTCTTTCCTTTGGAGGCTGCTGCAAGAACACAGTGGCTACCTGTTTTGCCAATTTGACCCCAACATGTCTAGGGCCTCTCAGAACAATTGTGCATGAACACATCAATCTGTTCGTCAGCAATAGCTCTGTGTCAGAGATGGCCATCGATTTCAGTTTAATTCTTTTTGCACTATTACTGGTACACTTTGTTCAAAACCTGCACAGTTTATATTTTTTTTTATATACTGTTAGGAAAGCTGTTAAGGATCTTCTGGGGAAGGTGTGACCTGATCTTTCTGGAACATTTTTTCATATGTTATCTTTCTACTTTTTTAAAGCAAATCTCATCCTTCCTTTGAGCCAGCAAGCCCTGCACAGCCAGGCAAGGCCAGGACAAAGTCATGTTTCCATTTTCAGGATCGAAGACGTACTGCTTGGTACGTTTCTGAGAGAAAACAATCTACTCCAACTTGACCACATAACTTTGCCTTAGATCTGCCTGGGACAGCTTAACAATTCGTAAGGATCATTTCATCAATTAAAGCCGCCTGCTGTTTGATTTATGGCAATGGTGCAGCATCTAAGAATCAGTGAGCACAGTGGATGTTGTTCTCAAAAAGGCTCGTTTTGCCCTCTCTATTTCTTTTACACCGTCTTCAGTCAAGAATACAAAGGCGGACGGCTTCTGATTGCAGTGAAAGAAGCTTCCTCACCTTACTCTGCTGCAGCTGAGGTGGGAATCAGGCACAAAGGCTGGAAAAGTGGGTTTTAACCATACACTCTGTGTCCTGTCAAGATGCACAGCATTTGGAAATCTGTATGTCTTATTTCATTGTCTGCTAGCTACAAGGCTATGGTTTATTAAAAAAGAAAAAACAAATACAGTGTGTCCTCTCATATCACATGAAAAAGGATCTAAAAAATATAAATAGCCTGAAAGCATCTGTCTTTCTGAATTATGTGAGAATAGCTTCATTTTAATGAAGATAAACAATATGCTTTAAATGTAACCTTCAGCATAGACTCTGACCGACAGAGAAATTACTGTTTCCCTTCTGTTTCCTTAGTAATCAGTATTGTAGGCAGGTCTCCTTGTGTCATTTCCCAGATGTAAGACAAAGACAATTTAAATTAAAACACTGAATCTATTCTTTCATTTTCAGCGAGGACCTGGTGTTTCAGTGCTTTGCAGGGAAAACTATTGATGGAGTTGGTGGAACAATTTTGGAGTGAGGTAGGTAGGGGTGGGCATAATTGTTATGAGGCTACAATTGTTTTTCTCATGCAAAAGAGAACTAAGCAACACAAACACACAAAAGCATGTTAGTTCACAGCAAGACCACTGGATTTTTGTAAGTTTGAGGTGCAGTTTGTGACTTCCTACCAACTTCAATTCATGATGTTGTGTCTATCCTCTTACATGCATCCATTAATTCCCAGTCAGGATTATTCTGTAGTTCTGTGTGCCACTCTTTTTCCTCTGCAAGCACCTGAATTACCCTTGCCTTACTCTTTCTTTTCTCTGCCTTCTGAAATCTCTGTAATATAAATTATCTACTAGATCAGAAACAAAAGAAACTCAAATCTGTGAAATCTATGGGAGAACCAAGACATTCCCTCGGATTTCTTTTGATCTTAGGAGTAAAACTGGCCAAGACAGTGACTAGATCCTTCACAACTGCAGCAGCCAAGTAAGACACCCACTTTACAGAGAATGGCAAAGCATTATCCATTAGTAGAAGCCATTAGGAAGGACAAAAGACTGCATGTGAGATGCAGTGAGACATTAAAGATCCTAACCTAGTTCCACTCATGTGAACACTGTAAAACCTCAGGTCACCTCAGGTGCTTGTTATTATTTTAATGTTATTGCCTCTGACTGACAGTGAAAGTGAATTGGAAGAGTGTGTTTGATAATCCATCTGTACAATGCATACCAAAATGTGCTTGAACCTCTATACTTACCAAGGTCTGCTCATCATTAGTCTGGGACTGATTTTTGAACACTGCTTTTTACACTGTTTCATTTGAACTAGATACTGGTAAAGCCTTTTCTCTAGCAGACTGGGTGCAGTGTAATAGTGTAACGGTGCAATGGTGTTACGCAGATGCTGGATCATTTGAGTCTCCATTCTGTTGCACATAATTTACATTGTCTGTGGCAAATAAAAAGAGAAGTGCAATCCATATTGCAAATGCATTGTAACATTGTGGATTTGCATGCTCTCTCCTTGTTCTGCTTCACCTCATGGAATTTATGTGGTCTGATATCACAGTGAATATCCTCCTAGCAGTTCCATTTGGATGTTAAAACATCAGCAGAGCAGTCTTCACTGTCATCCTAAATGTTCCCCAAGCAAGGTAAAAGAAAAAAAAAGCTGCTAAACTGAAATGTTACAGTAAAAGTAAGGACCTTGCTTGAAAACACACATACAATGTTTTCTCCTATTTAGTTCATGCTCAAGCAAGCAGTCTTAAGTCAGGTTTTAATTGTTTTCATTAAATCACTCTGCAGATTTAAATCCATTTGTGTTGGGACATTTTTTTTAATTCAGTGACACTTTCATGTGGACCACAGAGCTCCTCTGAAATAATTTTCACTTGAGCATCAGCATTTCACCATGTCAACAACCATTTCCCTGATGTAGAAGACCACTTAGCCTTTTCAAGGCTCAGATACATAAAGTGATCTTCCAAGCAAATTTGAGTGGAGCAGTATTAAAGTAACTTTCAACACAATAGAATACATAGTCCTGTGAGAAGATAACCCACTGAATCTCACTCCCTAAGGTCTGGTGTCTTGTGTCTGAGTCTCCACGTCCTGATGATGTGTGAGAGGAAAGCTTAGAAGGTCTCTTGTCTTTCTCAGCACTCTATTTTTTAGATTAACATCTCTTTTGAAAACTTGGCTCAATTGCTCTGAAGAGTTGCAAAGACATTAGAGATGAAGTTGCTGACAGACGGACAAAGGTTGCATGGGCTTCATTCTCATGGGAAACCATGACAACTAGAAAGAGACCTTCAGCTGGAACAAGTTGGTACAGCTTCACTTTAGTGAGCTGGAGTGACCTGCTGTGAATCAGAGTGCTAAAAACAGAGAGTAATTAAAATGGAAACACTGGGCTGGGTAAACTCTACCTGAAAGCCCTCACTCCCCTGCACCTCCTTGTTGTACAAATAGAGTGCAATTGAATTGGAGTGACTTCTTTGTGTATTCATAAAGAAGCATTTAAGTGAGCATCAAAAGCAATACTTTAAAATAGCCATTGTAAAAACAATGGCAAAAATGTCAATGGCAAAAGAAAGAGGAAATGCAGATTTTCTGCTTATTTATCTCTAATCACTTTTCCATCTTCTTCTGATACACTACCAGGAAAAGTTTACAGTAATTTCTAAGGCTCTAAAGTACCTGTGTTCTGCCCCTCCGTGTAAAACTGTTAACTAATCAAGTGCTGCATAATACAACAAAGAAACAAACAAACATCAAATATGATCTATTGCTGCTGTGTGAAAAGTGAAATGAACAAAGATCTGGTTTAAAAAGTGTCATGTGATAAACCACAACACGTTAGAAAGTCAAATGAATGGACGCTTTTAAAGAATAGAAGGAGGAAACAGAGAATTTCAATCCCTTTAAAATCCTTTCCATAAAAAAAACCAACCTATTTGATTTGCTTGATGCAGTATGAAATATTAGTGATAAAGATACAGAATCTGTGATGTGCTGATGTGGGAGGTGAGGAAATTGTTTAAACTACAGGGGTCTTTAAAAACTTCCCTTCCCCTAGCACAAGGACCTGAGGTGGGATGTTAAAAGTATGCTCAGCCACCAGCTGCAAAAAGTCACTAAAGCAAACACTGAAGCACCTTGGTGAAGGCAATTGCAGCCTCAATACTATCAAGCAACACTTCAGCTCGGTGACCCTCTCAGGTCTTAGAAATAGTCTTTTTGGATTCTGGGTCTTGCTGTATTGATTTCAATCAGCAGCTTTTCCTAAGAGCCCCACTTTGAAACAGCCCTGCCAGAATTTCTGCTTCCTAGCCCAAGTTTTATCTCGGGGTTTTTAATTCACATTTGACATCATTCAGCTAAATGACAGGAGAGGATTTTGTGTGTGTACTTGTTTCCCTGACCACATTTTTTGTGAGTAATGTGTTTGTTTCCAACACAAGTAAATCTCTGTTTGCTTAAGCTTTCACTAGCTGCATTGAGGAAGGCACACTGAGCTGCCTCAAGTGTTGTTTTCAAAATGTTTTTACATTTTTGGCCACGCTTCAGTGGGACCAAAGTATTTCTGTCAACGACTTCATTAATGTCAGGATTTTACTCCTGGCTCTTGAACACTGGAGGCACTCCGCAGGAGATTCTCTCACCTCTCAAATCCCAATGCTTCCCTCTCATCCTTACTCTAGCAGCTGAAGCTTTGATAGCCCATGCACCTCTGTGGTGAGGGATCAGGCAACTGCCGCACAGCAGCCAGGGCAGAAATGCCCTCCATCATGCATCCCCCTCATGAGAGGCTGCACCCGCTGCACATTGCCAAAGGCATGGTGCAGAGCAGGCTAGGGGGGAAGCAAAGTTGTTTAAGCCATGTTTGCACCTCCTGACTTCTATAGCTCTTGGCATAAATTACAGCAGCCTATCTAAAGGGCTTTTTGATGGTTAAGATTCAGGAGGGAGGGGGGGGAAAGGGTATTTCAGACAGCAAAAAGTTTCAAAGTTTTTCCCTTTTTCTGTCGTGTTTCTTTCTTGTTGTTCCTTTTATTATTATTGTTTTAAATGAAGAAAGCTATCAGGAAATCCTCAGCAGAAATTGAGAATGGATTCCTGATGGCTGGGTGGATTTTGCCAAAATCCATTTTAAGGTTTACTTTGAGTAAGCTCAAATCAGGTTGCCATATGGAATTACTCCAGGCAGCAGCCTGACCCAGAGCAAAACTGAACAAAGCTGAGATTATTTACTAAACTCCTAAACTGCTGCCTGTTTTGCATCTCTCCCACAGTGGATCTAAATCCTTAAGCAAATAAGCACATATTAAGTTAAAAACTTAAGTTAACAAATAAGCCAAGCAGTTGTACACAAGGTAGGCTATCTGATGCTACACAAAACACAACCATGCTAGCATTCATGCCTTGGACTGTCTTAAAGCCTTCTGGCACCTGCAGTTTAACATATTTACTGCTGTAGCCAAGAAGACTGATCACAGGAAGCCAAAGCTGTTCAGTTTAAAAAATATATCTATAAGAATCAGCTGTTTTCTTTGAGCAGTGTGTCAGATAACCAGCCTAATGAAACCATGGGCATTTCTCTTGAGCTCAAGAAACATTCATGCTGGAAAGGATACTGGAGTCATTCTAATACTTTGCAGTTGTTTGGGAGGTTAAACAGAAAGCAGCACAGAAGAAAGGCTCTGCCTTTGTGATTAAGGAAAAGGCAGAAACATACCATCAAAATGCACAGTTGTGCCCTCGACTAAAACAGGCACAGCACCAATGCTGTGTTTTTCACCTCGCTGATGCACTCCAAATTGAAAGCACAAAGGTATTCTTAGGAAAACAATATGTGACACAACTGTCCCACAGAGAAACCAGACCAAAAAAAAACCCCCAAGATCTTGCTTTTATAAAAAACAACCTGATGAAATGTCTCGTGTTGGAATCAAACCCAAGAAGCTTCATAAGGAAAATGGAAATGACTCCTGTTAGAGTCATGTTAGAGCTCTACAGTCTTGTCTCTCCCCATCCTGGGCTCTAAATGAATATAAAGGTAAAAGGAAAGTGGCAAAGTGCTCAATACACAGTGTTCCTGGTGTCCTTTGACAAGACATGTCACCTAGATGGAAAACACTGACATTCACATGCAAGCTTTTAGCTGGCTTGTACAGACAAACATGGTTTCACCAGCTGTCCCCTTCACTGCAAAAGTTCCCACACAGGCTGCTTTATCTGGTTTCACACAGGTAGGATTCCACTGGGCAAGCATTTATTCTGCCATGATGAGAAGAGTCTGGGTGTTCACTCAGTTTTGCTGAGTGTGAGAGAAAGAGTAGTTTCACATCTGTTACCTTTCTTTTGTTTCTTACCTCTGGTGAAGCTAATAGCACAGGAGAAAGGTAACAGCCCAACCTGCTTTACCCTCACATCACAGACAACACAAAAGAAAACAACCATGGTTTTAAATGGTGGTGAGATGCTCACCACTATTTCAGCCCTCTTGTACTTGTAAACTCTCTGCAAGCCAGAGGGACACGTATACAATCATGGAAGGCAGCACAAACCACTGTAGCCTCAGGGCTGCTCTAGCCTATTCCAGCTCAGCCCTACTTCAAGCTTCAGAGACAAAAGAAGGACCCATAGAATAATTCAAGTCTGTTCTTTGAAACTGAAAAGCATTATCTGTGGCACTGCATCTTGAGGGGACACTGAAAGAATCCAGCTTAAAAAAAATAACCTTAAACTTTTTTACCATTTGGTCATCTTTCTCTTAATCCAAAAAAAAAAGTAAATCAAGCCAAGGTAGCATGTTTGATAATGTACAACTTCAGCTGTCTGCAACACAGCTTTAGTATCATTTCCAAATATGTCATGCTAACGACTCCTAGGAACATTCCTAGAAGGGAAAGGTGGCTCCCAAATGATATTTACCACGAGTTGCATTTGGGTACAAAATAGTGGAGTTTGCAGTCAGTTGAAAGCTTGGAAGGTGCTGGTACTTTCTGGTTTTTCTTTCTCGGGCCTCAGTTTAATGCTCTGTAATATTATCTCTTGTTGTAGAATATTTTAAGGATTTAAGAGAACGTAGATACCAGGTGACAAATACAGATCATGATAAAAAGGACAAAGCTAATGAAAAAATGAGTAATAATGATGTAACAGCAACAAAGAACATTTAAGTATTTACATGTCATTTAATGCATGCTTAGAAAAAGACGTGATTTCGAAGTTTCCCTCTCAGGTGCATCTACTAGTAGCTTCTGTTGTTATTTTCCAACACAGACACATGCCCTCTGGTTTCAATGTTCATCTCTTTGTTCTGTTTTCAGGCCAAGAGTGACACCGTATTGCAGTACAGCTAGAGCAGTGCATGGATTTGGTATGCTGAAGGCATCCTTCGTCTTTCGTCTGTAGCGCTTCTGAAAAGTTCATCACCTCCATTCCCTCAACCAATGACTCTCCTGTAGCAGAACTAATGCTTGTAAGAAAAAGATCACAGGGTCCTCAGTATGGCATTTACATCAGCTGTATAAAGAAGGGAAAAGGAGAGTGCAAGTGATAGGAATTGTTGCCAGATAGCCATTTTCCTCATGAAAAAGAAAACACAATTTTCAGTATCACAGTTCCTGGGCAAGCTGGATCACAGAGGTTGTGAAATCACAGGCCAGGGCTTGGGCTAGAAGGGAGAAAAGGAAAATGGAAGGGATAGTGCCTGAGGGAGACAACGAGATGACTGTGGATGAAAGGCAATGACAGGCTGCAGACAGGGAGAGGTGTCTGCGAGGATGAGCAGGCTTGAAGATGGCAATACCTATTGTTTCCATGCATACACAGCCTTGCACCCTCCCTCTGGACCATAGTCCAGAGCGTTGTGTGCATGCTTAGTAGAACTCTTGGTAACATCCATGAAGAAACCATGTAGTCTGTGAAGCATTGCACTGTGGTGGGTAGCCCCTTTAATTCACAAAGGCACTCCAGGCTGCGTAGCAGGAGGCTATTTGTGACCTTCTGACAGTCAGAGAAGCTGTATCAAATGAAATTACTGATGTTCAAGCCTCTGCTGGCCACCATATGGGGATAGAGGAAGTGATGGTATCACACACTTTTATTACTATGTCCATGACAGCAGATTTCCTCAGTGCAGAGCAACTTGCCAACGAGTGTAGGAGCCAAGTGCAAATGGAGACCAGTGTGCAATGGATACTCTTTATGCACTGAAAGAGAGACTGAAGAGCAGGTGTGGATGTGGCAGGACTTTGAGCACACAGCATCAAGGATGACTGATGCTCAGTTTTGTTGCAGAGCTGACCAGGGAGAAGCCAGGGCTATTGCTGTCCTATGGAGAACAATGTGGTCCCATAAATGCCTATTGATCTCGGTGCCTCTTTTTCAGCATGGGTTTCAAAAGTAGGTTAATAATAGGCATTTCTGAAATCCCATGCATGAAAAATAAAGAAAGGGACACAACAGATGTTTTGCACAGCTAAACAGCATTGTTTGGGGAAAAGATGACACCATTTCCTGCCTGCATGGAGAACCAGGACCAAACTCAGGCCAAGGAGAGGGGAACTGTCTAAACTACCCCACGGGAAATGCTAAAATCATGAATGCAGTTTAAACACCCAACTCAAAGCTGCAGAGTATTCTTTAATCCCAGGAGCATCTCCAAGAACGGAGTGCCTATGTCCATGGAGGGGTGAAGGGCCGGTGACAAAAACTGGATCTGGATTTTATGCAACTAATTTACTTGAGGCTCAAAACGGTCCCCTCTGTGCATCTCAGCCCCATTCCCACTGTGTATGAATCTTGCTCTGAGTCTTGAGAATGGAAAATATGTGAGCAATCACTTTCCTGAGACATCTGCTCTCTCACCAAACCACAGGATCGGGCTCCCACTACTCACTGACACATCAGTGTTGCATTTGCTCACCTGCAGGGAAGAAGCTCAATAAGAGTGACTGAGAGGATGGGGTTTGATGTCTTAGAAAATGAGTCTAGAAAGTGAGAGGTGGGACTCCGAACCCTTGACCTCAGAATAACCTAAACCCCCGGACCAGGCAAGGTTTGCAGTGGCTAAACTGCCATGCAGTGGCTCATGTTATGCATCAATTGAGGTATACAAGCACACAAGCCCAAGTTGTAGCCAGCTCTCAGGTTTGAAAGCAGTTTACCATGTCTTCTCACCTGCTCCTTTGACATAACACTGCTCTTTGTTTAGCTGAGGTGCAGGAGTGGTGGGTGGCTTCAAGAAACACAGCAAACTATTCAAAAAGGAGATAATTAATCTTAATTAAACCCCTGGGAGTCAGCCTTTCTGATGGAATAGTATCTGAGCAGATTCAGATATCTCCTTTAAATAGCTGTACATTTTCAGTGTCTCTTCATATTTTGATCAACTTCATCCAAGATTGAGAGAGTACTTAGGATTCACAGGAATCAAAAGAAATTACTTTTTACTACGTCCCCTCCCAATTCTGAGAAAGTTTTGCATTGATTAAAACAAATGTTTCCTACACAGGACAATCCTTAGCTTAAAAACTTAGAAAAAAAAAGAGACAAAAAAATTGCATATTGGCAGCTATATTTTAAACCAAAAAAAAAGAAAAAATCTTCACATAATAAATACATCTTATGCACATTAACTTCAAATTTACTTCAGAAAGCTATTTACAATATAAATAATTATAAATGGGAACACTTTGCAAGGTATTGTTGACATAGCTAAATCGTGGTTCCTACATTACATTCCAAAGGAAAACTTCGAATTACAGATGTGATGCTACAATGTCACTTAGACCCCCCTATACATTGCAAGGCATGGTATTTGAAATGCTGGCAATCTTTGTCTTCCTTCCCATAAATAAACCATTGGTTTAAAGCAAATATAAAATGTTTCAGTAAGTCTCTAGTGCTTCTTTTTTTTTATTCTAGAACAATGTGTTTTATGCATTGAAATATTTAGCTTGGGGAAAAGTTTGCAGTGCTTTAAAAGTACTTTCCCTAACAGACTTTATTTGCTTAGAAATGTAAAGGTGTGAGCAAGATTGTGTCTTGCATTTCTAAACTTCCCACTGTATCAGGAGCTGAAATGAAAAAAAAAAATGTGTGTATCCTGAATTGCAATAAATAAACATGTTTAAAAAACAGTATTTTGAATCCTAAAACAATAGGAATTCTTGAGAACTCCATGTGAGAGAGGAGTTAAATAGTAAATACAACCAAATATCAAGTGTGTTCCTTGTTGTATTCCATTTTTCCTTTCAAATACAACTTCATAGGTGTAGTCCTAGATAACCTCCCTTCAGAAACCAATGTGTTCCCAGCAATTTAGAGCTAGGTTTATCTGCAGAACGCTTGCATATATAAGCTAAACACCACAGGGATGTTTAGCATCACATATTTGTTTCTTTAATTAATAAATGCTTGAAGAAATGTGAAAGAGGGTCACACTACTGCTCTCACTGGTCTGAACAGACAACTATTTCCTTTTTTTTGGCCTTGAGAATTACAGCCAGACCCTCAGGTAAACCACTAACAGGCTTTACTAACATCGAACTGAAGGGTTACAGAAAAATAATGTGGGTATTCTGGATGGGTTGTTTTTCTATTCTTGGGTTTGGAGCGGGTGCTTTTGGTTTTGCTTCTCAAACAGTCAGAATATGTAACATCAATACCATTTTGCAAATGAAATAAACTAGATGCTCCTCCAATACTGTGGAGGTGTCTGAAGTTAATCCAGTATACCTACAGGAGAGCATGTTTATCCACCATTGTTCCTAATAACAAAGCCTGCATTGCCTTTAGACCTTTAGGTGTTTTAAGTAAACTTACAACTCAGACCAGAGCTTGAATCCATTTGCTGCTAGACTTTAACTATAGCCACCTTAAAATAGACGTAGCCAGGTCTAATCCTGGAACTGTGTGCTATAATCCCCATTACATACAGCTTTGTATACAGAAGGTCTGAAGCCAATGCGTATGCCACAGCTTTGTTCCTTGACTGAAAGGTCAAGTGACCTTTGGAGCAGCCAGTCTGATTTGCTGGGGTGGCTCTGCCTCTGCCAGAAATGCTATGTGACCTTTCATGGGTTCTTTTTTTTTTTTCCAGCTAACTCAGGACGTTCACATAAATGAACATATGGTGGTTAACATATCTAGGAACATTAATGGATAAATGTTGCATGTCCAGAGGTGAAAACGAGATTCAGAGAAGCGTGATTAAAGGAGTTTAAAGGATCAGAATTTCCCCATGTAACCTGTGGCAGGATTGCAGACACACCAACAAAAGCCATTTAGAGCTTAAGAAATACTTGTGGGGCTCTTCAGCGTGGAGAGACACATACATTCACTTTTTCAAAGCATGTATAAATATCCTCCATACTCACAGCTTGAGATTAAAAAAGAGGAACAAAATCACAAACAAATCTCAAACCTATTTGTCGTTTCACAGTCAGCTTTTGTTTTGCCTTTACACACATGAAGTACTACCTTACTCCATAAATATTCCCATTGGAGTCAATGGGACAAATTGCCAAGTCAGGCTTTTATCTTAATTTAAGAATTGCTTTATGAATTTGTTCAAAATTACAAACTCCATGGCCCTGAGGTGAAATTTTGTATTAAAAAGAGATATGCCATAAATCATAATGCACAAAAACCATCATGCTCCACACACTGAAAACAACAAGAACTGGTTTGAAAGAGCTGCCGGTCGCTTTGTTGTTTGGAGTAGCCACAAACCATCGACCATGTTAACAGCAAAAACAGTGTGATGTCTGAGAAATTATGCAACACAGCCATTCATATCGGTTTTGGCCTCAAAACACAACCTGTAATACCCTTATTTAAAGTGATAACCTTTAGCTAATATGACACATGAAATTCATTTCGTACAAATGCCTTGCACTCTTCAGCTTTGCAAAATTCACCTCGTCCTATTTGACTTAGAAAAGGAACAGACAAAACAAAAAGAAGAAGATATCCTTGAAGGATCCTAAAATTTGAATTAAATAAATATGCAATGGAAAGAATAAGCTTTATACCACCTTGAGAAGTACATGTAATATGAGCTGCAGAAGATATGATAACGCTATAATTAACATTCCCAACCTGCTTTCACGTAGCATGTAGCTTGCAGTCTGTGCTTGCAACACTCAAACGCTTCCTGTCAATTGAGAAGAGATACCTGGCTAGCTAAAGAAGCAGGATGGCAAACGAGCTGGCAAAAGGTATCTACCTCCAGCAGATTGTACTAAGAAGTGCTAAGGAGTGCCAGCTGCTGTAAGCCCATGAGGAGAGTGAGCATCAGCCTTTGCTTGTAGCACAACACGGCTGCATGTAGAGACCTCCCTGCTGATATAGTCCATTCGTTACAGTGCATTTTGCTGCATTTGTCATTGTAGTGGAACTATTGAAAAGGAGATCAATAATAACTACCGTTTGGGAAGCTGTAACTTGGGATCACGGTAAACAAGAATGAGGGAGTTTTATTGCATAGCACACTGGCTTTTTTTTCCCTAGGTGAACTCTATGTAAAGTACAAGCATCTCATATCGTGCCAGTTTGGTTTTGAAGTCTTCTATTTTTCGAAAGTGCCTGTCAGAATTCAAACACAACAGTGCCCAGACTGTGGTTTCCTGGCCACTTGTGGCAGTTACACCGTAGGCAAGGAACTACATCTGGTCTGCAGGACTCTATTGCCTTTCTAATTAAACGCTTGATAACAAGAGTGCTCGGTGATCCCAAGAGACTTGGGTGCAGATAAAAAGAAAAAAAAATCCCATTCATCCAAACAGTTTAGGAAACTCTTCTGTAATACAAAATAATATTGACACTTAGACTTATTTTTTTTATATGTACTAGCAGGGATAATATGATACCAGGTACCTCTACTCTAATTCGCTTTGCAAGTTGTATTTTAATACTGTACAATGAGACTCCAAATACAAGTTTATTCATACTATTCGTAGGAATAAGTGAAATAAATATGTATCCAGAACTAGAGTTATCAAAAATACTTTCTCGTTCCTATTCTTTAGGAATATTATACAATAGTTGGTCTGAAAGAAGTCCGTTTTGGTCCACTCCTTCCTCTGAGTTAACAATTGTCAATGGTTTTTTTTTCTTCCCTTCAATTATTTGCCTCGTTTTTATCTTGAAACAAACAAACAAACAAAAATCTCTAGCTGCTTCTCTTTATGGCCTTTGTTATTCGTCTGGCAGTTAGTCAAACAAGCCCCTTGCCAAATAGTTTTGTTCTCATTTTGCCTTGGCTAACATTCAATGCCCTGTCTCTCATTTCTGCCGCCAGTTCAAATAGTTTTAGACCGTTATTTATCTCTCCTCTCTGCAGAGCTTGGTGCACACCAGCGACATTCCCCCTCACTCTTTTCCCTTGCAAAGATGACAGGCCCAGTTTATTTAAAGTTTTTATTAGATCTTCCAAGTCTCTTTATCTTTTGCTGAGCTCTGCTCCACCTTTCCTATCATGAGGTTTAGATAATAAAGACCAGACTGTATTGCTCTTCCTTGTGTTCTATGTACATTTCACCACGAGTGATCACACTGCAGTCAACAAAGATTGCTTATGGAGTAAGGTACCTACTGAACTCAAGATTCACATTCTGCCTTGGAGTGATCAGGACTATACCCAGTATTCCAAGTTCAGAGAGGTAATTTCCTCTGCTTTCAAGTATATCTCTACTTACGTGGCTTATCATGTTATTATTTAGCTTTTGCTTCTGATTAGTTTTATTTGAAAATAGATATTTTTAACCCGCCCATAACATGCTGGTTTATATTTAGTCCCATTGATGACGGAGCCCCATATGTCGAGCTTCCCTAACGTTACAAATGAAGCTAGGCAGTGCTAACCTCGTTTTAGTGACCACCTCAAGTCCCCTTTAGCTCCACATTGGTATGGCAGGGAGCAGTGGTCCTGCTCCAGCTGCAGTCAACTCTAAGACTTTATATAAATGCCACACAAAGGAGGACAGCTCTAGCAATTGGTACAGATGCCTTATTTTACTTCTTTTTAGCATATGTTTTCTATTTGCTCTTTGCCAATCAATTAATGTCTCTTTGTTCATGAGATTATTAAAAAATGCTCCAAAAAAAAAAGTTTCTCTGCCTCTTTTGATGCCTTCTGTAACTCCAGGACAGATCCTGATAATATCAGCATTCTTCATACAATTGAATTTCTTGGATCTCTGATTTCCCTCAGTAATTTTTTTAATGTACACGTGACTGACTTTGGTACCCCTGAATATGTTCTGATATTCATTAAACTTTCTGCTGCAAGCAAGAAAAGAGTGCATATCTCTTTCGAAGCCATACCTATTACTTTAGTGCATGTCAAGCAGAGTAGTTGCCTGCAGTTTTCTATACTTTGTTAACTTAATCCAAAGCTTTATCAGAAGTAAGACAATCATAATATAGTTTTTGTCCCCTCTCGCCTCTTATCTTTTCACTCTTATGCAATTACCTTTGTGTCTTACAGCAAAATTTCTATGATTCTAGACTGTTCCTTCTGTATTTCAAATTACTGCTTAATGATTTGGCCACTCTGAATCACTCTCCCTTATTTTCTAGCTGTTAATAAATGGCATTCATAGACATAGGGTTAAATGCATTTACCTTGGAGGACTCCTAATTTCAGCCTATTCTCCCCGTCTGTCCTGACGATTTTCTTCCATTTCATTCCAGTACCCATCTTGTGCAACCTTTCAAAAAGCAGGAGAACAACCTCCCATCCCTACATCAAGACAGCCAGGCCCCCTATGTGTTTCTCAAACCTACACTGAGAAAGGCCCTCTTTCTTCTACATACAGTAGAAGTAAATATTTGATGGTGCTAATCATATGGATATTGCTCATTTGACCTCTTTCAAATCAAGCATAAGTAAACAGCTATGCATGTGAGTACACAAGGAAATAACAATTTGAGGAGTGCTCTCTTTGCTCTCCTCATTTTGACTCTGTATTGGTTAGCCATGGATGCTTTATATCGTGGAGCAGCATAACACACTTGGCTCTTAGGGGAGTAAACAGACCAGAAGTACACGTTTTGATGTGTGTGTTTCCAAGGAACACATTCCAGATCTCTGCATGAAAAGAATGCATAGCAGTGTTGCTGCTGGGACCTGTGGGGCACATGTAGTTCAGGAGGCCTGCCCTTGGCAGCATTTCTAAACCACCACCTCTCACACAACCCGCATAAATTGCACTATCAGCCTGCCCCCAGCACTCCCTGTCCAGACCTCTTCCATCCTTCCTACCTTGCATGGCACCAGCTTTGAGTTTAGCTCCAATCATTCTAATCCTGCATGCCAATGCATTTTTAGGTTTTGAAAGTAATGTGTGTTAACTAACTTATCCCCCCAAACCTTAGATTATTCCTTCCTAGTGCACTGCGGTATATCAAACGCTGGTAACGACAAGGGCATGAAAACACAGAATATCTTCCAATTAGATCTCAAATGGTGTTTTTCTTTTAAAGCACAAAAGTTTTTAGGAAAAAAATAAAGTGTCAGCTTCCATTGGTTATTATTACAGATGTTCCCTTGTGTCCTTGTGCTGGGTCTTGCTGCATCCTTAAGTGAGAAGTCACATCGAAGTGAGATCCGTTACAGCCTAGCGAATAGTTTCTAATGGTTTCAGTGTCATATAGATGCTCCAGGGCATATCCAGTTAATGTGTAAGCATGCTTATCAAAGTACTGCCTGTGGGAGCTGTAATAATTCGGAGAGGCTGCTGGGTGGTCTCCTGGGGTTTGATGAGGGGACATGTCTGAATGCAGGTAGTCTTTAGCTAGTACCAAACTAGACTTTGATATTCGGTCAGAACTGGGGCTGCTTATCCTAGACAGCGTTGTGGGGCTGTTGTCATAGTCATTTTCATGTGGGCTCATAATCTTTCCATCCCTTTGCTGGATGTGTTCACAGGGAGGAGTGTTGGCAACTGTCGGGACGCGGCAGACATCCCCTGCCAACTGTTGCTGAGGGTAGTTTGCAAAACAGAGAGCATGCTTCTTCCCTGTGCCATTAATGGAGACCAGAGGGTCAGGGGTCGTTTTCCGCAGCTGTAGTCTGTTTTCTTCTTCTTTAATCATTTGCTGGGTGGCTCTTATTAGAGTTTCAATTTTGCTGGGCTCGTGTGGACTGCTCTGATACTGTTCAGTACGGTATCGGTCGCCTGATTCACTGGCAGAGCCAGGATCGGGTGAGCTAACGACGCTGTCCTCATCCCAATGTCCTCTTCCTAGGAAAGAGAGAAAGAGGACAAGCATTGAGGTTGAAGGAGGCAAGAAGTCTTCAAGAACAAGTACTCTGAACCTTATTTTACAGGCAGAAAACCAAGACAGAAGCAAATGACTTGTAACAGTCATCAAATATGACATGGCAGACTCCTTGCTTTTCAATGAAAACCTCTAGTTTCTGGTGTCTGCATGTGAAAAGACTAATATAGCTGAAAATAGACAAAGATGAGATCTAAAACACCTCATCAGAGACTGCCACCTCAGGCACTCCAGGGTAACCAAGCATCTGCATAGGCCCAGCAGGTAATGGCATCAACTCTATAGGAACTTTGTGTATTCGGAAGCAGCAAGAGTCCAGACAGGGTACCATAGAGCATGTCACAGTGCCCTGAACACTAATGTACAGGCCCCTGACCTCTAACCACAATTTGACTGAGTGAACTGGGACCCTGGTGAAAAGAAAAAAAGGAGTAACCAATGCACATCATTCCATTCCAGCACAACTTCCTAGGCCTTTTGAGGAGCTAAAACTAAAACTGTGGTGTCATATGCCAGCATACAAATATTTGGTGTAGAAAACTTTTAGAATGGGAAAAATATAACTATATTCTTACCCACAGAGATATCAGAGAAGGTGTTCAGCTTGCATGTAGCTGAAAGGATACAATCAGACCTGTCAGTCCTCACTAGCAATAAAGTGACACCCAAACCTGAACAGTCAACTAAGGCCATGCTATAATAAAGGGCTTGATAAAGGATTAGTTGAGATATGTGTCTGCAAGAGGGCACATGCTGGACAAATTGCTTAATGATGCCTTTGCCTCAGCACTTTCAAAGTCCTCTTTGGGGATGAGGCCATTTGGGTTGGTTGACAGGACTCCTCAAAGGATTAGCACAAGTGGTTCCTCCTGCTCTGTGCTGGGTCAAAGCACACAGGTATGTTTGGGTGGCAGAGCGCTATCTCTGTGTTGCGGAGCTCATGATGAAAATCAGTGGTGGGTGTTTATGATCAACGTCTCCTGCCACAGCTCTAAACCACGTGCTCAGTTTGTCTCACTGCACAGGCTCTATGTACAGTGTCCCACACTTCATGAGTGCGATCAGAAATGCAATATCCAGCTCAGGCCATACTGGTCAGCTAACTGTCATCATTGTAAGGTGATTCCATGCCTGAACTACCAGAAAACAGATTTAAGGAAAAGATTGGTGATCAATGGCATGATATTGAGTTGGAGGCCTGTGGCCAGTGGGGTTCCACAGGGATGGGTTCTGGAGCCAGTCTTGTTTAACATCTTCATCAACCACTTGGATGAGGTCACAGAGTGACCATCAGCAAGCTCCCTGCTGGCACCAAACAGGGAGCACTGGCTGATTCCCCAGAGGCTGTGCTGACATTCTGAGGGATCTCGATTGACTGGAAAGTTGGGCAGAGAGGAACCTCATGAGGTTCAACAAGGGCAAGTGCAGAGTCCTGCAGCTGGGGAGGAACAACCTCATGCACCAGCACAGGCTGGGGGTGACCTGCTGGAGAGCAGCTCTGCAGAGACAGACCTGGGAGTGTTGGCTGATAATAAACTGAGCATGAGCCAGCAATGTGTCCTCATGGGCAAGAAGCCAATGGCAGCCTGGGGTACACCAAGAAGAGTGTGGCCAGCAGGNAGGGGTGATGGGATGAAGCTGCAACACAAACAGTTCCATTTAAGCATAAGAAAAAAACATTTCACTGTTTCAGTGAGGGAGCCCTGGCCCAGGCTGCCCAGGGAGGGTGTGGAGGCTCCTTCCTTGGAGGTCTTCAAGACCCACCTGGACACGTTCCTGTGTGACCTGATCTAGGTGAACCTGCTTCTGCAGGGGGGGTTGGACTGGATGATCTCTAAAGATCCCTTCCAACCCTGCCATTCTATGATTCTATGAAAAGGAAGCAAAATATTTTCTGCTTAACAGAACTGCTCCGACAGCAATGTTCGCATCATATTGTCAAAGAGTTTCATCTGTGAAAGGCCAAGGTTTGAAACCTCCCAAATCTAAATGAAAATGGCACATCTGCAGGGAAGTTGAGCTTTTCCTCTCCTCAACAAAGATCAACATGTCAGGTTTTACCCCCAAAGCTACACACAGTCTGAAGACCTACTGAAACACATCACATTTGATATAACAAAGAGAATAACTGCAGCGTGTGGAATTACAGCAAAACCAAGGAACAGACTAAAATCTAATTATATTTTAAATTTGCATCAATTATCTCTAATAAAGACATGGAATAAATATTTAACACTTTTGTTCGTATACCTCCGTACAATATTTCTACATTACTATCCTTTTATGCCCAACAAGAATGATTGTGCATAAGATTTACCATCAAAATTGCCATACTTTGCTCAATTCTCTTTTTTTTTTGAGGATAAAAAGCTAGAGAAACACAAGTATGACAGAAGCACAGAACAAACACAAGGAAGGAGGTGTGTTCTCACAGGAAAAGTGGAAAACAGTCCTCATAAGTAAAATTTAGGGCTCTTTTTTCCCTTATTTTTCCTCTCATTATGTTTCCTAGAACTTATTTAATTATTTATCTAATCTCAACATAATTTTCCTCAGATTGGAGCAAAATAGTATAGGGAGTTTGAAGCCTCCTTCTGCAAATTAACGGAATGGTACTAGCATAATTAGTTTTCATGAGCTCTTTATTTACAGTCTGCATTTTGACAGCTTATTTTAGTAGAAAAGCTCTCTTTTTTTGTACTGCATCTATCCTTACAACCCTGCACTCTGACTTTTGAGCCATTTGCAGTCTTTTAGCCCTCAGCCTACTCTTTAAATCCAAGGACTTTCGGATTTATCTAACCCAAGATCAGCCTTTCTCAGTAATTTTTTTTATTAGCTTCAGTCTCTGAAGATGTGCTAGTCTAACTGAGTTTGTAACTTGCCAAACACCAAGCAATGCTTCAGGCTTGGTACTGATGGAGAGATTCAAATTGGCTACAAGTTATAGCTGGGAACAAATGTCTGAAACCAAGAGCAATTGTTCATTTGAACTGTCAACTGTAAACTAAAACAAACAGCAAATCTTACAGAATCTAGCAATAACCAGTGCAAAGGAGGGGGGAAAAGCCATTTGGAAAACAATTTCTCCAAGGGCTTTAAAGATCTTTTTAATATTTATCTTGGATCTAGCTGTAACTTTTTGCTAAATATCTTCCATCCAAAGTAGTTTGACCTTAAGCCAAACAAATAACACAGTTCACTCAGATGTGTAATTTTGTTCGTATTTTTAAGATCGTTGTTAAAATCTCACCAGTCAGACGTTTCCACCTCAATTTCACAGATTAAAAAACATACAACAAAACTATATTTTGCTGAGTAGAAGCCAGACCACCAAATTCAACCTGAATGGTAAGTATTGCTTGTCTCCATAGCTGCCATCTTTAAGACAAGGACATAGATCAAGTGTCTCTCTCGGTTTCTGCCTCCCACATCATCAGCTGCATGTTTGTGTCACGTTGCTTTATCTGAGATGGTGCCACTTCTGCAAAACTTTGTCATTTCTTACCATGAATCCTGTGCACTGATGTTATGTGGGGCATGCTGTTTTCATACGCTTCTCTGCTCTCAGGGGACGACTTAGTCAGAGGCAACGCTGAACGAGAACCCCACCAGCTCTCCCTTCCCTGCTGCGGCGTGACGAGGAAATAACGACCAGCTTCACATCTGCCTCCTTCACAGGCCTGAGTATGGAAATGCCTGTCATCAGTCAGCCTGGAGTGGTCAAGTGCAAAACCATAGCAGAGAGCACTGCGGTCTGAGTACTGTCTGTAGGCACAGGAGACATCGTGGTGCTGTGAGCTCGGTCTGTCCACAGGCTCCAGTAGCTGGGGAGAAGCTGTATCGGTCAGAGGGCTCCCACCCCACTGGCTCTCGTGGTCAGACTCGGATCTTTCGGTGTGAAATCCAGAATACTGCAAAACAGGAGAAGCAGTGGGTGAGTTACTGTGCCTGGGTGAAATCTGCAAGTAGCTGCACTGACTATGTACATATACATGTATGTGATAAGGTGTTGTGTGTGAGCGTGCCCACAGGTCTGCAACTTTCTGACTGGACTCCTAGTGCTTTCCTGTACAACACTCTGTAAAGAGTTCATGGATAACAGCGTAGACCTCATGAAAGTCTAAAACATACCCATGTCTTTTACTAGGCACAGTAATATCAATGTTGCCATTCCATATTTTTTAAATACATCCCAGTTTTTCTTATTGATTAGAAACCACCGGTGCTCCAGTGCTCCTCAGCAAAACTCTTTCAAAAGGGACCCAAATAACACCCCTCCTGGAGGATTCTCACGCGTCAAACTGAAACTCAATGTATTCCAAGATCTCTTTCTAAGAGTTCCCTCTCTTTTCCTCAAATCTTGTTTGTTGTTGGGGTTTTTATTTAGTTATCTGGAGTGCTATCTTTGAACTTCTTTACTCCTATTAGTAAGGAAAAGAAAGCCTGCTGTAGATCCTGGGACTGCTAACGCTACTACAGAGTAAACCTCCAAAGTGATGGCAGATCAGCAGGAAGCTCAAAGTCACAGATCTGTTGCAACAAGGAATATCCAGAAAATATTTGTCAGAAAAGGTGACTGCTAGTCAAAGCAGAGTGGGCATTTGGCACCCTTGCTAAAGCAAGGCCCTCCCAACACAGAAGCAGCAACTATCAGGCAGTTAGAAAAGCAGGCAGAATAGGAGCATGGGCGTTTGTTTAGAGAGAAGTAAGTTAAATGTCACAGATTTCCAGATCCTCAGAATGAATGCTTCAAACTTTTTAAGGCACTTTTTCAGAAAGAAAAAGAGAAGACAAAAAGAATGCTTATTAAACCTCGGGGGATTTAGCTATCTCATTCTCAAATCTTTTTATTTATTGGAACTGTCGAGCTTCATGGAATATCTTTAAATCAATTTCACCCATGATTACGGGTTGGGATGAGACCAAAGCTGTACAAGCTCACCTCTTCAGTACTGCACAGTCATGTCACAAATCAATGTATTACAACATGAGACCTTGGAATTCTCCCATTCCATCACTCACCCTCCAGATGCCCACTCTGCCTTTTGTTTTAATAGGCATTAGGCCTCTCTCCTGAAAAACATAAGCTTACCTTCCTTCTCATTACATCGAGTTGCTATGAAACTCCTCATTATCAGCCAGGATCAAGGTTTTATGCACTTACCAATGGAAAGTACTGACCAGATGTTTGACTTAGAGAAACTTAAACCATCTGTGCAACATCAGTAGCGGTTTTGGCATTTAATTGGGTATTCCTTCAACGCTCCAGTTAGTTTATATTTGTGGATACTGTTTGTTAACATGATAGATTATTTCAAGGGAAGAAAGAAAGGGTCATGGCTTTGAGGACTTTGATTAAATTTTACTATTGGTTGTCAGTGGAGCAGCTGTAGGCAAAAAAAGCCTACCAGTAGATATGGAGGAGGTCAGCAAGTTAGTACCACTGTATTCACTGCAAGGTTTTAGAGATGAAAGGATAAAGCTGATTTTGCATGGAGATCAGATAGTTACAGGGCCACAAGTGTTCTTTTAAATACCAGTGATTCAGCAGACGTTAACTAGGAACTTTGTTCAGCCATCAGAGTGTGACGTGACCAACTGGATCGCCTAACTCTTCTGTTATCTTTTCAGATATAATGTCTTTAAACTACTCAGTCACAAAGATGTTTTCACAATGGTGGAATTCATAGAAACATAGAATGGTTGAGTTGGAAGGGACCTCTAGAGATCATCTAGCCCAACAAAAAAAAAAAATAGATGAAAATAAGCTTACAATTAAAAACTTTAAAATTATTAGCAAGATTTTGGCTATTAAATTGTAGTCAAAAAGGAAATCCACAAAAGGTAAATGACTTTTGTACCTGTTCTTAGCTTTAGAAGCATTTTGAGTGTTCTTTTCAGATTTTACTTTTATAAAGTAGGTTTTTTTTAATTATGAAAGGTGATGATATATAAGATAAGCATAAATTGTCCTGTCACTAGATACAAATATGATAATAAATGATAATAAATGCTAATAAATGATAATTAATGATAATTATTATTAATATTGATATGATAATTACATGATAAATAATAATTGAGACAATAAATGCCAGACATTCCTTCAATCTGAAGTTTCTTTGCTCTGTTTAGCTCTAATAGATATTCTTGTTTTCTGTTTCTAAGGAACCCTCAGGGTCCAACATATCTTCTCTTCAAGGGNCAAAAAGGAAATCCACAAAAGGTAAATGACTTTTGTACCTGTTCTTAGCTTTAGAAGCATTTTGAGTGTTCTTTTCAGATTTTACTTTTATAAAGTAGGTTTTTTTTAATTATGAAAGGTGATGAAATATAAGATAAGCATAAATCCAAGTATAAAAAAGTTTAAAATCAATTTATCTTCTCATTAAACACAAAGCTCATAGCGTGCACATATTTCATAAGGAGGACAAGAACAATTAATTTCAAGTAATATTATATTAAAATACATTTTTTTGACAGTTTCTTATCATAGAATCATAGAATGGTAGGGGTTGGAAGGGATTTCGAAAGATCATCTAGTCCAACTACCCTGCAGAAGCAGGTCCCACTTAGATCAGGTCACACAGGAACGTGTCCAGGTGGATTTGGAAACCTCCAAGGAAGGAGCCTCCACACCCTCCCTGGGCAGCCTGGGCCAGGGCTGCTTCATCTCGACACTGACAGAGTCTCTCCTTATGTTTCAATGGAACATTTTGTGTTCCATTTTCAACCCATTACCCCTTGTCCTGTCACTAGATACAAATATGATAATAAATGATAATAAATGCTAATAAATGATAATTAATGATAATTATTATTAATATTGATATGATAATTACATGATAAATAATAATTGAGACAATAAATGCCAGACATTCCTTCAATCTGAAGTTTCTTTGCTCTGTTTAGCTCTAATAGATATTCTTGTTTTCTGTTTCTAAGGAACCCTCAGGGTCCAACATATCTTCTCTTCAAGGGAATTTCTTCATTTAACCAAAAATTCACTCCATTTGTAAATTTGTTTTATCTTTAGCCTAAGCACAAAGTATCCAGTTGCACAGGCCTTTATGCACTTTCTCAAAGAAAGGGAAATTGTTTCAAAGTAGACATGTTTATTATATCAGATGTGCACCATGTACTGTCATATCACCCATAGTCAAGACCAACAATACTTCCTGCATATTCTTTGTACTTGATGTAAATGATGACTATTCGAGATCTGACCTGTTGCAGCACCTAGACCACAGACAGAAGTAAGTTAACACGGTGATTTGCTTGCGGACCACATTGCCTCCCAAGGTTTGATATGACTGCTTACTCTTCAGGTACAAAATCAGCAGACATAGGCCAAAAAATATGTCTCATTTCCTTTAAAGCTAATCACCTCACTATATGGCACTGTCAGGCTGTCTTTACCACTGCAGTGCTATCACTGCCTCTTCTGGGAATCTGATGTTAACAGGTGGAGACTTCAAATACAGGCCTGTGTGACATGTTGATGGAGGGGGGCAGAAATGACAGGGTGATCAAAGATACTGCTTTACTGAAACAGGAGTGGAAACACTATCTCTCAAGCCAAAATTATACTCCCATGTGCCAAATGATGAAAGAGTATAGAAAATGGGATCAGATGTAACAAAAATTACAGTAAATTAAAACTAGTGATCTTTTTTTCTCAGTTCCAGTCCTGCCTCCACCAGAAATGTTTTCCTTTCTGCTAATCCCTGCAATCTGATTTCTATCAGGCAGAAATTATCATTTGAGATTTTTTGACAAAGTTTAATCAGCAGAGAGAAGTTNGCAGGGGGCTTGGGCTGGATGCTCTCTAAAGGTCCCTACCAACCCTGCCATTCTATGATTCTATGAAGATGATTAGAGAGCCTCAGACAGCCAACAACTGAAATCCCTTCAGGTTATTTCTGAATTGCCTTCTGGCATAAACAACAACAATAAATAAATGATCCTCCAGCTGGCTCCTGGAAAACGAATTGTCACCTCAGGATGCTAGAAACTACTTCCAGACTGCTAATCCACTGAGAGCAAACCAGCAGGATTAGCACTGTTATACAAAAGCGATATAGGCCATCACTGATGCTGTTTTCACTCCAAGTAAAGCTTCATGAGGGCTGAAGGGACGAGGAAATAGGAAAATAAAAATTCCATGTCTAAGAAAAGCTTACTTTATGAAAGGCCAGTAGACAACTTTTCTGGGGTGATTTTCTTTTGCCTGACCTTCCATATCTACAGGTGTCTGAGCGCTTACCCTGTTGTAAGCAGCAACATCAGGCTGCTCCACACATGGTGCCAGATGTTCAAATGATAGGTGCTGTAAATATCTAATTTTCTGGCAGCCTACAAAGGTTTTTGTCATTATAAACATTTAAACATCTATCGAAACCCTCTCAGAGTCCTCTTTTCCAGGGAAAAAACTTTCACTACATCAGCATTAGCAGCTTTCCTCTTGATTTGTGTCTTAACCATGAGAAAAAATATCACAGATGTAGACTGCATTGTACTAGGAACATATGAATGCTTTAAAATCACTTTTATCTTACTTTTTACTAATGTAATCCTGAAATGTAAAATATGTTCTTTTTGCATTCACTAGTATAGGCAGCACAGATGGTGACAGGCTTAGATTAAAGAAATACAGCATGGCCATTAAAATAACCCCCACTGCTGGTGACTCTTCACCAGATCAGGAGTTATGTTTACTATAAGAAGAGGAGTTTGCTTTTGAATACACTGGAAGTTGCCAAAGCCCTAGGCTACAGAAGGAAATTAAAACAAACAAGCAAACAAACAAGATTGTCTAGAATTCAGACTGATTCTGTTATCTTCATTCTATTGGGTGTCATGGCCAAATAGAGGCAGATTGCAGAATTAACCTGGATTATCTGTTTAAAGGAGCTATAAAATCAATTTACCTCTGAAAATCAGGTGCATTAAGCTATATCCACTAGAGAAGGCTCCTGCTTCCAAAAATTCATGATGTAACACGGACCAAAATCTCCACCCAACAGCTCTTGGGTACATCCTTACTTGTATGCATGTGTTCGGTTGATATATATAACATCTTTATCCAAGAAATGAGATATGAAGCAATAAACATTTATCCAGATCTGACCATAAAACTTTTGCATTAGAGGCAGACAACAGACACTTTTAAATAGTTCCTTTAAGCAATCACCATTAATGGGAGATTAAACTCCAAAGCAGTTGTTCAGATGATCACAATTAAAATGTTTTTCCAATCTTGTTGCTATTTCCTGTGTACAGAATAAAGGAGGTCCAGGGCTTGCTTTTGGGAACACAAAAGAAATGAGGTCCAGCACTAGACTTTGGGAGCCTCTCACACTGATTATTATTATGAGGGAAGACTACAGGCAAATCTCTATTAAGCCTTTTTCTCTCCTGGTTTTTTCACCTCCTCTTTTGTCGCTCCACTTCTCTGGTAGAACAGGACTAGAAGAGCACTGTTAAAAGCATCTAGACAAATTCTATAGCTATATCATAAATTTTGGCTTGCTTTCCTCTCTGCTTGCTCTTTCCCTGCCTGGGGCTGGTTTCACAGAACCCACTAGCCCACTGTACTAACATCATCAGTGTTAATCAGATGCTGAGCAATGCCTCCAATCCAATGAACTCAGTTTTTGCTTAAAGAGTCTACAAGCATCACATTACACTGTGTCTGCTCTTGCATAAAATTTGAGGGGAAAAAACATGAAGACTGTCTTAGGTGACCAAAATGTTCACCTTTTGCCCTAGCAGCAAACATTCATCTGATATTTATTAACACAGTTTTCATAGAGTTCTCATCTCATGTAGCTATCCTAGAGGCACACAGCTGTCAAGGGAGAGGATTCTCACTCATCACCCAATAAAGCATACAGTTCCCTTTTCAAGAGTGAAGCAAAGTAAACAGTAAGTGGGAAATAGGGGGGGAAAAAACCAGAAAAAATAACAAAAAGGAAAGAAAGTGTGTACATTTAAAATCTTCTAGATGCCCTTAACTTTAAGAAAGACTTTACCCACTGCCATTATTTCACTAATAAACCTCCTACTTCCTTCCTCTACCAAAGCCCAGGTTCATGTGTAAGCCAAAACTCATGACCTCACTTTTCAGCCATGGCTTTTGAGGCTCTCTACTTCCCCACAACTGACTGACAAATTACATGGGCTGGAGACCATGGAACACAGGCCGTACCACCTGCTGCACGTTCTTCACAACAGCTTTCCTTAGTCTTTCAACACCTTATTCAGTAGTGGAGAAGGATGAGAGAGATGCAAAGCCAAACTTGCCAGCGTTGCTTGCGGTGATCTGCTACAACGAAAGGTATGACCATTTTTCAAGCTATTGGCAACTAGCAGGGCTGCTTCTTTATGAATGCTGAAATCTGTGACTTTACTACCAGGCAGGTGGTAATGCAGATGCAAAACAAAACTAGAGACTAAACATCCTGAACTTTCAGACAACAGTCCCTGATAAGCCAACAGTCTCAGTGCTGCGTTGTTAGTTGAGGATCTTTTCTGGTGGCAGAGAGAATAAGGAGGTGCTAATGAAAGTCATGCTTTCAGAAAGTAGGTATCAAGGGAGGCCTTCTGAAAGGACTGTGCAGGAAGAAATGAATGGTCATTTCAGTAAAACAAAGATATCTTCAGAATCTACTTTAGAATTAATGGCAGGTATCTTTCCTGATTCTTTAAGCAATTTTATTATAATTGTTTGGTGTAGTAAATTCAAGAGCAAGACTCTTCTTTCACAAGCCACAGAAATGCATCTCAACAAATGGTTAAACAACAAGAGCCATAACAGGAGAAAAAGAAAGAAAGAAAGAAAACAAGGAAGTGGTGTGGGCATTTGGGCTCACACTGTAAATTCTTAGAGGCCAGTTTAGGAAAAGTGCCTGCAGAGAAACTGTAGCTGTCAAGGTTATTATCAGTTAAATATTGACCTGGACTTTTTCAAAAACACAAAGCTCTTCAATGTGACACCACGGATACATAGCTATATATCCACTGTGTGGTAGTATGAAAGCAGTAAGAGAAACATCATTATTTAGTACACATAACGGTTATTTTGACAAATTTAGTTGGGCTGAAGGCTTGACGATGTAAGTATGGAAGTGCTGTGCAGAAATGGCTTGTGTATATGTGTTAGGTAAGCTACTGTTCAGAGACTAAATCAAGTCTGGTCCGTTTTCATAGCAGGGATGCATTCCTTACATATATAAACCCAAAAATCTGGGAAATTAAGGTCTACTGATGTCGATATCCACCTCCTAGCACTCTCTCCCTTTCAAAGCTTTGCACATAGATAAACTTTCTCGTCCCAGTTCAGTAAGTTACCTTGTTGCTTTCTCTCCTCAGAACTCGCTCCTCCTAAGATTTCAGTATTAAACTGCAGTCAAACATCTGTCATCTTTCTAGAGATACTGGAACAATTAAAAAGTAAGAAAAAGCAAGCTTTCTCAAATGTCAAAACTCACAGTCCTCTCAGAGCAAGTACTTCAAAAGCCAACCTGTCCCTCTGTCCACTCCTCATTAACTCTGAGCCCTGCACTCTTTGTTGATGATGATAGACATCATCATCATCACAAACACATGCTAAAACACAAATGTTCCCAGCTTTTAAAAACAGTTTAAAGAAACATATTCCCACCATCTTATAACTGTCATCCTTTATTTCCCGTATGTGATCCTTTATTTCCTTTGAGTAACACGTTCTCTGACCCGTTCTAATTTCTGGTGTAAAACAGCAAGTCAAAATCAAAATATTCAAAAAGAAAACCAAAAGATGTCATTTTGTTTTTCAAAGACAGCTACCTGTGGGTATGGTGATGTCCTTGATTTTGACTTTGAGCTCGAGAGGCGAGATTTGCTTCCCTTCCTATTATCCGTTATGGTCGGTGTCGAATTTGTGTACGAGAACGCCGGCTTGGTAGCAGTGACTTGATCCAAAGAGAGCTGTAGTCCTTTATATTCAGTATCCCTAAATAAAAGGCAAAAAGTGAAAAACAAACTCACTTCACATCTTAACAGGAAACAGTCCTTCCTTCTCAGTGGGGGGTGGAAGCGAAAGATATATTTAAGGGAAAAGAATAAAAAGCATCCAGGGCAAGCCAGTATATCCCACTAAAACCTTTAAGCAGCAGAGCTTACCAAACTGTAACACTATTTTTATACTGAAAATATGATTGCTTTTTGCATCCAACTGTTCTCATCCTGATCTCCTTTCTTCAGTAATAAAAAGCAACGGGATGGAAGGTTCGGAGATTTGTTTTAGAGCTCTGCATCGGGCACACAGCTAAGCAGTAAATAGGAGACACTTTCCTCAAAACTCTTTTAACTGTAGAACCACAAACTTACCACATGTGTGGGGGTGCACATGATGGCCTGCACAGATGACTAAATAAACTGAACAAATCAGGGGTGTTTTTTTTGATGGGAAATGCTTCATCATTAAGGGCATCTTTTTCATTGTTTACAAGGTTTCAAGCAACTGGTGCAAAACATAGATTTTTTTTATTATTATTATTATTCCTCTCTTTCAAATTTCTTCAACTGGAAGTTTACCAGAGCTAAAGAAATAAATAATCTGATTTAAATCATCTGACAAAATCCTAGAGGTTTTTCTATGGGGAGCTAGCTGTGACAGCAGTTTGTGAAGTTTGGTGTTAGCTTCTTCAAACTTTCTAATGTATTACATAAAAGCAAGGAAGACTGGCATTATTCACAATGTCTTACTAAGCATAACCAGGGCATATGCACTGGACTGCATCCCTCTGCACACATCTGCATGTCTGCTGATACCCGGGGGAGTAAGAAATGAGCTCTCCAGCTTTCATGTAGTCATACGGAACCTATTCTGACGATGATTTATTAAAAGAGACTGAAGCAACAGTTTCTTCCTGACCTACCTGCCTGGAGAAAAAGAGGAAGGACTAAGGGCTTTTCTCTTCTTTGAGTTAATCAGCAGAGAAGTAGGAGAGCAAGAGAAGAATTGTGCTTCTCTTATGCAGCCAAGAAGGCAACATATTCATTCACACATTACCCCACGCTCCACCTAAACCTAAAGGCTCGTCTTCAAATAATTGTATTAATAATTAATTGTTCACCCAACTTTAGCAACAATATCTTGCTCTATAATTCATGACAATCTAACTTTTTTGGAGAGGACCAACGCCACAACCTGAGCATATCATAGCTTAGTACATTGAAATGCTTTCAAGTAAAAGTTGGGGGCAGAAGGGTAAACCTGATAAATCACTGACAGAAATTAAACAGGATGAATCTTTGAACTGCCACAGATAAACCTGCAGAACAGACAAACTCATTCATGCCAGTTCTACACTAATTTTTTTTTTCATCTGATAGATAAGCAACTTTGTGATTGAAGAGGCTTAGATTTTTTGTCAACACAGACAATATGAATACATATCCATGTACACAAAAACAAATCATGGAATCATATAATCGTTACAGCTGGAAAAGATCTTTAAGATCATTGAGTCCAACCCCTCACCTCACACTGCCAGGCCCATCACTAAACTAAACCATGTCCCTCAGCACCTCATCTGTGTGTCTGTTGAACATCTCCAGGGATGGTGACACCACCAGCTCCCTGGACAGTCCTTTCCAATGCTTCATAACTCTGGGTGAAAAAGTTATTCCCAATGCCCAGTCTAAACCTCCCCTGGTGCAACTTGAGACCATTTTCTCATGTTTTGTTGTTCATAACTGGAGAGATCGACTCCCACCTCACTACATCTCCCCTTAAGGTAGTTGTAGAGAGTGCTCATGTCTCCTCTCAGCCTCCTCTTCTCCAGGCTGAACATCCCCAGCTCTCTCAGCTGTTCCTCATCACACTTGTTCTCCAGACCCTTCACCAGCTTTGTTGCCCATCTCTGGACACATTCCAGCACCTCAATGTCCTTCCTGTAGTGAGGGGCCCAGAATTGGACACAGGATTCAAGATGCAGCCTCACTGGTGACAAGTACAGTGGACAATCACTTCCTTGGCCCTGATAGTCACACTATTTCTGATCCAGGCCAGGATGCCCTTGGCCTTCTTGGCCACCTTGGGCACATTGCTGGCTCATGTTCAGCTGCTGTCAATTAACATCCCGAGGTTCTTTTCTGCCAGCTTTCCAGCCATTCTGCCCCAAGTCTGTAGAGTTGCCTGTGGCCCAAGTGCAGGACCTGACACTTGGCCTTGTTGAATCTCATCCAACCGGCCTCACTCCAGCCTGTCCAGGACCCTCTGAAGAGCCTTCTTGCCCCCAGGTCTACGCACCCATCCAGCTGTGAATTTACTGAGGGTGTACTTGATCCTGTCATCCAGATCAACGATAAAAACGTTACACAGAACAAGCCCCAGCACTGAGCCCTGGGGAACACCACTGATGACCAGCTAACAACTTGATTCAACTCTGTTTACTACAGTTTCAGGGCATGGCCGTCCAGTTTTCCACTCATCACAGACTATGTCCATCTAAGCCATGAGCAGCCAGTTTATCCAGGAGGATGCTGTGGGAGACTGTGTCAAAAGCCTTACTGAAGTCCAAGAAGACCACAGCCTTTCCCTCATCCAATAAGTGAATCACCTTGTCATAGGAGATTAGACTGGCCAAACAGGATCTGCCCTGTGGCACTCAGGATGATCTGCTCCATAACCTTCCCTGACACCAAGGTCAGGCTGACAGGCCTGTAGTTCCCAGAATCCTCCTTCTGGCTCCTCTTCTAGATGAGAGTCACATTTGCCAAGATCCAGTCCACTGGGACCTCCCTGGTTAGCCAAGACTGCTGGTAGATGATGGAGAATCACTGACACTGGAACTCTGTTGACCACAACATTTCTAGTTCACAGCAGGCAGAGACCTACCAAGTATAATTAATGTTTTGTAACACAAAATTACTTCTTAATGAGGTCATTTCTTCAAATTTTGGCTTTAACAGAAATAGGTCTCTGCTATAATATTTGCATTTCAAAAACTCTGCGCGCAGTGAAAGCATCTAAATGTAGGGACTTGTTTTGGCCTATTTAGCAAGTAAGGCTCGTGCATACATTGAAAACAGTCATCTTTTCCATGTTTACCCTCAGAATTTCTATCCAGACACTTTGGCTTGACACATAAAGCATATGTTTCCATAACTGAGTCCTACCAAATCATCCTCATGTTATGCAAAACATCAGAAACAAAGGATGTCAAGTAATGTTTATATATTTTACTCCTTCAGTAGCATGAGATATTATCAGCAGCCTTGAAAAATCCATCAGTCTCATTCTGACATACCCATTCATAGAATCACAGAATGGTAGGGACCTTTAGAGATCATTCAGTTCAATCCACCTGCAGAAGCAGGTCAACCTATATCAGGTCACACAGGAACATGTCCAGGCGGGTCTTGAAGACAATTGAAGACATTCCCCCTGACTCTTTCACTATAAGAAAAGTAAGGGTCCTGTGGTCTAACTGACAGATGCAGATGTTCCATCAAGAATTAAAATTAGTTTTAGGATATCCATATGCACTGTGAAGCAAAGGACCAGAGGAACCAGGGCTCCTTGTGGTACACAAACTAGAGATGGAAATTCTGACAACTACCTGAAGGAATTTGTAAAACTTACACCAATCATGGAACTGTAAACTCCAGATTCCTGTTCTCGGACACTGTTGCACTGTCCCAGCAACACAGTAGTACTGCATCTTGTGTTCTACACATAGTTAAAAAAAAAAAAAGGTGCTGGATACAAGCTTCTTCTTCCAAGGTCCTCACCTTCAGGATCCCAGGAGGATCCATGCAATCTACATCTACATGAGACTGCTGAGAGAGAGAGTGATGTGGCATGTGTTCAATTGCTAACAGTATGTTGCTGACAATCTACTATTTATCTCATTTTCTGATGCAACTATCATCACTATAAAACATCAGAATAACTACAGGAAATTAGCTCTTAAATGAAGAACAGATGGATCAAACTGAATCCAGACAAGACCAAAGTGATGCTTCTTTGCAAAGGGAAACACATTGAAGACCTCCACCTTTTCATGATGGGAAACAGTCAGTCCCTCCACAGTTGGATGGAAATTCTAGGTCTTCTTGACTCCTCAAAAAACTTGGATCCATGTGCTTTTGGTAGCATATGCTTTCAAAAATGTATTATTTCCCCTCTATCTTGTCCCTCCTCCCCATATGCAATATGGCCAGTATGGTCAATGTAACAGGCACCTGGATTATCATGCTTTGCTGTAATCAAAAACAAATCAAAAGACAAAGTGTAAAATCCTCTTGCTACAATATGCTGCTTCCAATTTTCCTCTCAGATCTAACTCTCAGAAGTATTTCTGGGAGTCAATGTCACTGCAGTCTTCAAAAAGGGCAGGAAGGACGACCCAGGAAACTACAGGCCGGTCGCTTCACCTCCATCCCTGGAAAGGTGATGGAACAACTCATGCTGAACGTTGTCACTGAACATATGAAGGAAAAGATGGTTATCAGGGGGAGTCAACATGGATTCCCCAAGGAGAAATCCTGTCTGACCAACCTGATGCCTATTATGAGCCCATAACCAGCTAGCTAGATGAGGGGAGAGCAGCAGATGTCATCTGCCTTGACTTCAGCAAGGCTTTGGACACTGTCTCCCGTAACACCCTCATCAGAAAGCTCAGGCAGTGTGGCTTGGATGAGTGGACAGTGAGGTGGATCGAGAGCTGCTGAATGGCAGAGCCCAGAGGGTGGTGATCAATGGCACAGAACCGAGTTGGAGGCCTGTGGCCAGTGGAGTTCCTCAGGGATCGGTTTTGGGGCCAGTCTTGTTCAACATCTTCATCAACCACCTGGATGAGGGGACAGAGGGACCCTCAGCAAGTTCCCTGATGACACCAAACAGAGAGCACTGGCTGATTCCTCAGAAACTGTGCTGCCATTCAGAGGGATCTCGACTGGCTGGAGAGTTGGGCAGAGAGAAACCTGACCTAGGTGAACCTGCTTCTGCAGGGGGGTTGCACTAGATTATCTTTAAAGGTCCCTTCAAACCCTACCATTCTATGATTCTGTGATTTCTACTCTGTGACATGTTTCTGGTTCTTCCAATGCCCACTAGAAAGCTTGAGCCTAATTTTGAAAGCACTTCTTGATGTATTAGAGCTAGCATCAAGAAAAACCAAGGATTGACAGCTGTACCAACTGCAATTCTCTGCAATAAAATATCTGAAAGTTGAGCACAAAGCATTCTTTACTAAAGGGAGTTAGCTACGGCAGGCTGCATAGATGGAGGGGCACCAAGGCTGCAGAGAAAAACATTTGAAAGAGGAAGCCAATTTGTTTGCACATGACTTGGATGTCAGGTGGATCTGCAACACTTGTGTGAAGAGTTCTCACAATTCAGCTTCAGAAGACACTTTCTGCCTACTACCATTGCTAAAAATGTACAATATGAAACATGTTGGCAGTAGCCTGGCTAACAAAAGTCTGAGGAAGAGATAATGACTCATAAGCAGATAGACTCGAAAAACAACAGTAAGGGAGCATCAGAGCACCACAAAACCTGAATTCTTGTCGGACAACACAGCTTGCAAAATTAAGGCAATTGAGCAGGTAGATAGAGCTCACCATTAAATTGAAAACTAATACCTTTTTTATATGGCCTTTTTGAAGGAAAACAAGACTTAGGAAGGGTGAGCCAGTACTGTTAAAAATAATGTTGGGAAGACTGGAATTAGTATCAGAGGCCCAAGTCAATTTAAAGTTGTACAGGCAAGCCAGGTTGTGTTTTGTCAAGTAATAGCACGAGGTTGGAGAATACTTTAACCACATATAAATACTAAAGTGCAAGTAGATATTAGCATTAGAGAGCTAAAGGCACAAATTTAGGATTTCCTACTTACAGTGTTGACTATGGAAGAGAAAAGAAGCCCTGAAAAATGCTGTCAAATAGAAACAGCAGCTCAACTGGACATATCCAAAGGAAGGCTGTGCTGCCATTCAGCAGGATCTAAATTGGCTTGCGAGTTGGGCAGAGAGGAAACTCATGAGGTTCAACAAGGACAAGTGCAGAGTCCTGTAGCTGGGGAGGAACAACCCCATGCACTGATAAAGGCTGAGGGTCAAACTGCTGGAGAGCAGCTCTGCAGAGAGATCTGGGAGCGCTGATTGATGATAAACTGACCATGAGCCAGCAATGTGCCCTCGTGGCCAAGAAGCCAATGGCAGCCTGGGATGCAGCAAGAAGAGTGTGGGCAGCAGGTCAAGGGAGATTCTGCTCCCTCTCTGCTCTGCCATGGTAAGGCCTCATCTGGAGTCCTGTGTCCAGTTCTGGGCTCCCCAGCTCCAGAGAGACAGGGAACTGCTGGAGAGAGGCCAGCACAGGGCCACCAAGATGATCAGGGGACTGGAACATCTTCCTTATGAGGAAAGACTGCAGGACCTGGGGCTGTTTAGTCTGGAGAAGAGGAGACTGAGGGGGGACCTCATTAATATTGACAAATATCTAAATAGTAGGTGTCAGGAGGTTGGGGCAGCACTTCTTTCTATAGTTAGCACTTCTTTCTATAGCTAGCAACAGGACAAGGGGTAATAGGAGGAAGCTGGAACACAAAAAATTCCACTTAAATATAAGGAAAACCTCTGTCAGTGTTTCAGTGAGGGAGCCCTGGCCCAGGCTGCCCAGGGAGGGTGTGGAGGCTCCTTCATTGGAGGTCTTAAAGATCCACCTGGACACGTTCCTGTGCGACCTGATCTAGGTGGAGCTGCTTCTGCAGGGGGGTTGGACTGGATGATCTCTAAAGGTCCCTTCCAACCCCTCCTTCTCTATGATTCTATGATTCTAAGAATAACTATCCAGATTCAACCAAGAGAACTTAAGAAGGACAATGAGACTTAAGATCTTATATAACTACAGTCATAAGCAGCATAACCTTCAATACAAGAAGACAACCTTCAAAAACGAACCAAAACTAAAAAAATCTCTGAGCATGGAAAACTCCGAAAAAGCCATAAGAAAGAGCATCTTATTGCATTAATACCACAACATGCCAAGAAGGAAGAACAAGCTACAGATGACAATACACAGATATCCAACAGAGGCAGACATTTACAGTCAAGAGACACTAAACTTAGATACCATAAGGAAGACACACGAAAATTCAGTTTTCATACACAGAGTTATGGCATTGGATTATAAGTATATTTCAGTTCACTTCTCCCAGAATCAATCAAAATGTCTGCATACAACTGGAAACAAATATAAGTCTTAGTTATCTGTCAATTGATAGTCGAAACAATACACAAGGATCATACCATCACTGAAAATCCCACCAAAGAAAGAATAAACAGGCACTGTGTGACCACCCAAACCTGGCAAACACTGGATAATCTACACCCATGTCATTCTTTACACATATTAAAGCCACTCATGAAGTACAAGCTGAAAGTAAAAGCATTAGATTGTCTTAATGCAGTAGGTTCTTGCATCACATAACTGAAGAAAACTAAAAAGTGTTGTTCATGCAAAACGATGTAACTTTGATTGGTTGCACTGATATTTCTATTGAACACATTTTCATTGTTTCTTCTAGTTTTACATGAAAACTCCATGAAAAAGGGCATTAGCACTCTACATTTCTAGTTAAAAATCAGAAAACTTGCATGTATCAGATTTTCTGCCAATCTAACAGAACACAGAATAGAAATCATGAGCTCAAACTAAAGGTGTTAATGTCATTAATGTTCAGTCTGTTTGCTGAGTTCATGCAATTCAGTTAAAACCAGCCACGAAGGTGATAAAAGTCTGGCACCTCCTCGTGTATGTCTGACCACAGTACTGTAATATATCATTCTCCTACTTGTAAACAATGCCTGCAACTTTTAACATCTCCACACTCTAGCTCATGCAGTGCTAACAGAGCACCATTCAGCAGATGAGTGAAAAGAGAACAGATTCTGGCTGTTTGTCATCTTCATGGTTTTCTAAGTCAGCAGATGGTACAACAAAACAGACAGTTCCCTCGTCTGCTGTGTCCTCTGTTCATGTACAATATATCTCAGAAATGTTTACAATGGCCTCCGTCTGCACATGAGGCTTGTCAGGAGGAGCATATGCAACCCCTTGAGCATCTTCCAGAAGTTTCACTCAGCTCATACAGGAAGACAGATTTCGGGACAAAGTAGGGGGAAAAAAAACAAGCTTTAAACCTCACTATTTGAAACTACACTTGACATTTGGTTGTCACAGAGACACTCCTTGCCTCAATTTTTCGATCACTTACTGAGATGATGTTAGTAAACCCTCCTGTCTAAAACTTCTTGAGTGAGAAGTCCCATATAGGTCTGACCTGCTCGCCAAAGTAATTGCAAAGACCCTCCAGAAATCTTTCAAGTGGTTGTTTATCATGTTCAACAGCTAAGCAATGCATCTGCTTGCAGAAGTATGAGATCTGTATATTGGATCCCTTCATTAAGTTCCAGGCAGTAATTTATCACCGTAAATAGCATCAGCTCTGGTAGCTGTTTGCATCTTGTTATGTCAAAGTGTACAGCTTCTCCAGCCATGTGATTCACATACGTGGCATCAGGTTTCTGTATTTGCTTTTAAGACAGAGAAATCCAAACCAGAAAGTGTAATTAAATGATTTGATATAATCAGGAAAATTGAAGCATAAAATTGTCTAATTGGATCATTACATGTCTGAGGATATCCTCTAGACAGCTGCCATCACAGAAATATTATCTGTTCCCTGATTGGTTCCTCATCTCAGAATGGAGTCAATTAACTGTCAGGTGGAGTTCAATGACACATTCTGGCCTCTAGATAATCATGGTGTGGCAGAGCTTTCAGCAGTCTGAAGGTACAGTTTGACATTCCCAATCACGTGTCTCTGCCTCCAAAAGGAGCCCTTTGTACACTGTATTTGCCTTCATTTACTAAAGTCACTAGGTGAAAATGTGCACGGGAGATTTATGATTCTTCATTAATAAAATGTCTAAGATATCCTAGGCTAATAATATATTCATATCATTAACATTTTTAGTTACAGGTAGCACTGAAAAAAAAATTGCTGCTTTCCTTCACATATGAGCTGCCTAGGAACACCTAGGAAAAAAAGTCATGTTCAGTGTATACTCAGTTACTCAGTACTTGCCAAGTGAAATGGCAAAATATATTTGACAGGAGTTTATAAATGTTTGTATATGTTATAATTGCTCTGATAACAATGTGCCCTCATGGCCAAGAAGGCCAATGGCAGCCTGGGATGCATCAAGAGTGTGGGCAACAGGTCAAGGGAGGTTCTGCTCCCTCTCTACTCTGCCATATCTGCTGAGGCCTCATCTGGAGTCCTGTGTCCAGTTCTGGGCTCCTCAGGTCAATAGGGACAGGGAACTGCCGGAGAGAGGCCAGCACAGGGCCACCAAGATGATCAGAGGACTGAAGCATCTTCCTGATGAGGAAAGGCTGCGGGACCTGGGGCTGTTTTAGTCTGGAGAAGAGGAGACTGAGGGGAGACCTCACTCCCCTCAGTGGGACAGCACTTTTCTATTTTTATCCAGTGACAGGACAAGGGGTGATGGAAAGAACCTGGAACACAAAATGTTCTACTTAAACATAAGGAAAATCTAANTGCTGCCATTCAACAGGATCTCGACTGGCTTGAGAGTTGGGCAGAGAGGAAACTCATGAGGTTCAACAAGGACAAGTGCAGAGTCCTGCAGCTGGGGAGGAACAACCCCATGCACTGATAAAGGCTGAGGGTTAAACTGCTGGAGAGCAGCTCTGCAGAGAGATCTGGGAGCGCTGATTGATGATAAACTGACCATGAGCCAGCAATGTGCCCTCGTGGCCAAGAAGGAGGAACAATCCCATGCACTAATAAAGGCTGAGGGTCAAACTCAATGTCAAACTGCTGGAGAGCAGCTCTGCAGAGAGAGAACTGGGAGCGCTGATTGATAATATGCTAAACATGAGCCAGCAATGTGTCCTCATGGTCAAGAAGTACTTGGCACTTGCCTGAGCTTACCCTTAAGGTGGCCAATGGGACTTATCATTTTGGTAGGGTGAAATTTAGCCCAGCACTAATCACTTGTGAGAATCCCTACTTTTACTTTGCCGAGTATTAGCTCTGAAAGGGAGGATAACAATTTATGCTCCTGTAGGAAATGCTTCTTTTGTGATATATCTTTGTCTGACTTGCCTATTAAACTGAAGCTTTTTGTGGGGAGGAATAATCTCCCACTATCTATGCATGATAGCTAATGTTACTAAGCTAACCCTCAGCTGCAACCCCTGGCTGCATATCTACCACAGATAACAAAAAAATACATCTCCCAAGACCAGCACTTGTGTCACTATTGACGTGAAGCATGTATTTATTATTTCAGAATGTCCATGTATTCAATGCAAATGTTTTAAACTCTACCCTATACCATTTATCCTTGATTAAACCTCTTCTGGATAGTTAATCATTAATGATTTCTTTACAGTTGCTGTGCAAACAGTTCATTCATGCCTGTGACACATCAAATTTCACAGACATGTTCTTTAATTGGATTCATTTATTTCTAATCTATTTAAGCCCTCACTACTGTAATGCTTGACTAAATATACATTAAACTCACTTATTTAAACTGCTAAAATAAATTTGAGGTGTATTCTATGAATAAAAATGCTTGATTGAATACATGTAATACCATTGTTATTGTCTACCTAACTGAGTAGAAACTATTGGAAACAGCCCACCAGATAGCTATATGATTGGACAAAAAGGATTTGGGAGGATGATGATGATTTTTTGGAGGATATTATAAAGGAATACAGCTTTCTAAATCCAAGGGATCCCTACAGCACATCAGGTTATGTTGTAAAGAGAAACAAAAGGAGTTCCTCATGATTTTCATGAAGGATGTTGGGTGTTTTCATCTTAAAATCTAAGAACATATTTGAGATAGGAGCCTCATACCAGTTCTGTTCCCAAAGAAAAGGGCTAAAATAGTCAAGTTACTTTCAAGATTTGACCAATCTATGTTTTGAAAGTAACAAAAACTGGATAAAATTCCTGTTTCTGGATGCTTAGAAACCACAAACAACAACTATGTAGCTGTGGACTCCAAGTTATTAGAAGCATGTCCAACACTTTCCTCTGTGGAGCTTAACTACAGTCTTTAAAACTTAGGTTTAGATTTTGTTATCTAAAACTAGCAGCCTTAATCTCCATGATGGTGAAGAATCCTCTAATTTATATGTTACACCACTTGCACTGAGAAGTTTCACAAAAGAAAGATGTTATCACATTGCAGAGAGGTCACTGGTGACATAGACTGCCCTGCGAGTAAGAAAATGCACATCAGTGCATATTTATGCAGTGAATGAGGATTATCATGCACAAACCCCTCATGCACTGACATCTCAAGTATTGTATACTCTGACCATTCCATAGGATAACCTGAAAAAGCTCAGAGTGGGACAGCAAGTATGGTGGGCTTGGAATTACCTCTCTATGAGGAACAATTAAGGAGGCTCCTCGGGATGAAGAAGAGATGACTGGGAGACAATGGCAAAGCTGTAAATTATGAGCAACAGAGAGAAAATTAGTAGGAAGTAGTTTTTCACTTTTTATTTTAACACAAGTAGTGGCTATGGAAGGAGTGAAAAGGTGGCACTTCAACAAGGAGGCTTTTCTTAGCACAGTCACTTAAACCTGGCAAAAGCTCAAATGGTTGCAAAAAGTAAACAGATGAATTTCTTAGAATCATAGAATGGCAGGGTCGGAAGGGATCTCCTGAGATCATCTAGTCCAATCCTCCTACAGAAGCAGGTTCATCTAGCTCAGGTTGCATAGGAACGTGTCCAGGTAGATCTTTAAGACCTCCAAGGAAGGAGCCTCCACACCCTCCCTGGGCAGCCTGNGCTGCCCACACTGTTCTTGCTGCATCCCAGGCTGCCATTGGCCTTCTTGGCCACGAGGGCACATTGCTGGCTCATGGTCAGTTTATTATCAACCAGCACTCCCATGTCTGTCTCTGCAGAGCTGGTCTCCAGCAGGTCAATCCCCAGCCTGTACTGGTGCTTGGGGTTGTTCCTCCCCAGGTGCAGGACTCTGCACTTGTCCTTGTTGAACCTCATGAGGTTCCTCTCTGCCCAACTCTCAAACCAGTCGAGATCCTGTTGAATGGCAGCACAGCCTCTGGGGAATCAGCCAGTGCTCCCAGTGGAGAAAGAAGACCCAACATACTAAACATTGACCACTAATACACTAAAAGACCTCATATCTCTTTCTAGAGAGTCATTTGAACTTCTTGAAGACTGGAAGGAAGTCCTGGGGAAGCATTACTTCATACTTGTCTTACTTTTAAACTCTCCAAAGTATCTGGCATGGGCACTATCAGCATGTGTCTGATCCGGTATAGCTGTTCTTCTGTTACACTCTGTGGCACCACAGTTAAGCAATTTCCTACTTCAGTTTTTCTGAAACTGTGCAGCATAGAGTGGTCCTGGCAATTTGCTGTTATTACTTTCAATAGCTTACTGTAAAAGTTAATGTGTTGATCCTTCAGATTTTATCCACTCCTCTCTGCTCCCCGTATTTAAAGCTTTTGCTGTGGCAACCATCCTAAGAGCTCAAGGTTAACACTTCAAAGGATTAGTTAGCTTCTCTGCGATGACTTTATGGACAAGCTTCTGTGATCTGGGAGCAGTTTATTTGAGAACAACAGTGCACTTGGAAGATAAATAGTTCACTATTCACTCTGTTTATTCCCCCTTGAGAAACTTCCTATCTGCGTGCCTCACAACACACTTGCCCATCATCCCAGTCTGTTTCTCTCATCATCTGCAGCCCATTGTGAAGAGCCATGTTGAGTCTGAAATGATTCACAAACTCCATCTAGTAAGGAGATCCCATTTACATTAGATCACTCATTCTTTCATCAGTTTAGTCCTTTCCTATCATAAGATCTCCAGCTTCCTCAGAAGAAGCAAGACTTTTCTACTCTGAAAGTTTTTCCAGTTCACTTGGCTGGAGTTCCTCAGCTTTGGCCAAGGGGCAGCACTGTGCCTCTGATGGCCATTCTCTGCCATTATCTACCCTCAAAGCAAGCAACTATGACATAATACTTCACAAATGCTTTTCAACTGAACCTTGCATTTCTTACATTATAGAGGAGGTAAGGAGAGAAAGACAGGCAAGGACTTGTATGGTTTTTTACACTTGAGGAGAATGTCTTTGGGTTTTTTTCCAAATTAATACACTTGTTTTCTCAGATCATTATTTGTACCTGATTTAGACTGCCTTTCAGCTCCTTTCCTCTCACAGCCAAATGCCTACTGCAGCCACATCGTACTCACATTACTTGCCACTCGTGCCTAAGGCTCTTTTCAGTTCAGGATTGGTCATCCAGATTTGACATACATACAATATATAAAGTGTTTATGTTGATAGGACACAAATAGCAAGGAAAGCCAATGTCATGAGGCTGGAAGACAACACATGGTACTTAATCTTATTTTATAGTCTTCTGGTAATCACTGATTCTGTCTACCCAAGGTATATATTATACATGGTTAAGTAGGTCTATTAAATGTTAACAGTGACACAAGATAACCCACTTGACTACCTAAAATATATCTCTATAAATGATGGGTGTCAGGAGGTTGGGGCAGCACTTTTCTCTGTTGTGACCAGTGACAGGACAAAGGGTGATGGGATGAAGCTGGAACACAAAAAGTTCCATTTAAATATAAGAAAAAACTCTGTCAGTGTTTCAGTGAGGGAGCCCTGGCCCAGGCTGCCCGGGGAGGGTGTGGAGGCTCCTTCCTTGGAGGTCTTCGAGACCCACCTGGACACGTTCCTGTGTGACCTGATCTAGGTGACACTGCTTCTGCAGGGGGGTTGGACTGGATGCTCTCTAAAGGTCCCTTCAAACATACACAGCAACTCCCGAGTACCACGCTTGTGCAAACGGTTGCCATGCACCTTCTCCCCTGCTGCTTTCTTAAACTCACTAGATATCACCGTGGCAGTCTTAACTGCATATTCCCATGTTCAGTTGCACAGTTGTAGTCACACAGATACACAGTTTTCCCTGGACTGAAGCCACATCCTGACTGCCATTGATGGTTTTCCCAGACTGGAGAGCACTAAGGAAGCTGATTGTATCACTGAACCACAGAATGTTAAGGGCTGGAAGGGACCTCAAAAGATCACCCAGTGCAACCCCCACTGCCAGAGCAGCACCACCTAGAGTAGGTCATACAGGAACTCATCCAAGTCTGTTTCAAAAGTCTCCAGAGAAGGAGCCTCCACAGCCCATCTGGGCAGCCCCTGCCAGTGCTCCCCCACCTGAACAGGGAAATTCTTCCTTGTATTTCTTTGGAAACTCTTGTGTTCCAGTTAATACCCATTGCTCCTTGTCCTATCATTGGCCATCACTGAGCACAGCCTGGCTCAATCCTCCTGACACCCACCCTTTATGTATCTGTAAACATGAATGAGGTCATCTCTCAGTCTCCTCCTCTCCAAGCTGAACAGCCCCAACTCCCTCAGCCTTTCACCATAAAGGAGGTGCTCCACTCCCCTCATTATCTTTGTAGCCCTTTGTGTAACCTTTCAGAAGATGCCACTTTTTTCTTTAACTCTGCTACTCACAGCTTAAAATCAACAGAATTGTTTTGGGGAAACACTGTTGAGCAGTTGGGCTGCAAACGGGAGGATGGTACCAGGCTATTTATCCTCAAACCCATCCTTTATCAGGGCAAATACTCTACTGGGATATGCCTCGTGGAGCAGTCATTAAAGATGATCTTATTTTGTTCCGTGTACAAAATAGTCTTTGGAAACAGCAAGAGAAAAACAGCGTGCCATGCCTTTGGGTGAATTTCAGTTAACCAAGGCCTAAGCCAAAGGGACAGAGTTTTCTATAGCAACAGCCCAGACTACCAGCTGCCAAACACAGTACAGAGATGACCAAAAGCCACAGGCTACTTGGGAACAAGCTGCCTTCAAAGGCAGGCTGTGCATGTTCGCTTCCTAAGCCACAGCACTGATGTAAGAACGCCTGAACGCTGGATGGGTTTAAAGTTCTTTAGGTCGTGTCGAAACATCCACACACAATGCTAGGGATACAGCCAAACTTTAGTTAGCCAGGCATTTGGGTTGCCATAGCTGCACTGAAACTTCAGCAGATAATAGCTGTTATTTTCAACATTGCTGCCCCCAAGATTTATACACAGTGGTTTGTAGCTGAAAAACTACGGCTGTTCTTTATTAGGTCTCAATTCAACACAGTAACAGACACGTCTTTCAAGCCATCTCTGCCTGGCAAAGCCAAGGAATATTCTTATTTCCAAGTGTGGTGCCTAAGAGGGTTTTTTTTTTTTTTTTTCTTTCACTCCAAAACTGGATTAACTAGGATATAATCATGTACTGAAAGTTATGTCCAAGCACTCTTAGAGCCCGCCCATGTGTTCGGGTGCTTTAGTAAATCAGGACTTCTGCAGTTTAATTGCACTAAGTGGATGATAACAAAAGACAACAACAGGAATAAATCGTCTGGCTGTGTTAAAGATCATGTGATTGGCTCCAGACTTCAGCCATCCCAAGCCTTCAGAAGGGTCAGACGCTGTACCCTTGTTCGCACTGAGCGATGCCTGCCTCCATAAATAGTGTCATCAAAGTGAAAGGGCCTGCCTCTGAAGTAACCTACTGAGTACGAACATGTGTGCTGGAGCCTGGCCCATGCTGTAAAGTACAAAAGAGAGGTGAGGGAAGGAAGAATGAGATTTTAAGCAGACATTTGCCACTGTTGAACGGACAAAGGAGATTTATTTGTTAACACTTAATTCGGGCCGTGTCGAAATACCACATTTGTGTTGCACGGTTCAAAACTAGCACTGTAAAGTAGAGGGAAGAGCCTACTTCAGAAGCAAGTTTAGTAACATATCACACCTGTCATATCCCATGACAATTACAGTGAAACAACATGGGAATCACAGCAGTACCGAGGTGCAGCACGGAGCAACCGACAGCAAACGTGCCACAGACTAAGGGAACAGAAGCAGAGCTAGTAAAACTGTAAACCTATTTAAGGAAAACACACTTGCTATTGTTACAAAAGCAGGAGCCAGTTCTGCATCCACTTTTGTGCAGAGCATTGAGAGGGTGATAGCGCACAGCAGAGTTCTTTGGTAGCAGCTCAAGTGCTTGGCCTGTCTGTTCTGTACAACAGACACTAACACAACCCACAGCCAAGATATAAATATCGTGTGGTAAAAACCAGCAGACGCTCTTCCAACTGCCTCGCTTGCCCTCAGCATTCTGAACTATCAGAGAGTAGTGAACATAACCTAAAACTCCCCAGCCTATGGTCTGGGCCATGAAATAGGGCCATGGGGGCTGATCCCCAAAGGGACTGAAGCACCCAGCTGCTGTGGTGGTATTCACAAGCCTCGTTTATGCCATTCAGAGTATGGAAGGGCAGAGCAAAGATAAAGTGTGAACAACCTCTCTAGCAGGAACAGCTGTGCCACAGTACACAGCCCAATGCTTCCATGTAAAGAGAAATCTGTGGCAGTTTACCTTAAACCATAAACTGTGGTATTTTAGGAGTAAGAGCCCCTGGAGCAGGCCCTGTACCTTTCATCAGCGGAGTGAGGCAGACAGCTGGAGATAGTAATTGCTTCGGCCATTGCCCCTGCTGAATGTGTCTCAACCTCAGACAATCATTTTACAAGATCTGTAACTCAGTGGTTAGGAGGAGGGAGTTTCCAAAGGCCTGGAACAGGCAGCACACACCGAATGGGAAAAAAGATGAAGTGGAAAGCATTTGAAGTCTCTTTTCTTCCTTGGAATAGAGAAGGGCCTTACTTGCAGTTCTGAATCTCATGCCACACGAAACTATGACTATGCATGCATTTCAGCTAGCAACTGAGGGTTTTGTTGTTCCCTGTGGCTCTGAACTGCAGGGCTGTGATCCTTACTGTCACAACTAAAACCTTCCTCAGCAAAGCAGTGACTGTAGGCTCTGGCCCACAGTCGTAACGCCTTGGCCATTCCAGTCACCTGGTTTAAATCCAAGCGTAGAAATTTGGAGTGAATTAAACAAATGGTAGCTAAGAAAGCCCTTGACACGAACAAAGAGCTGCAGGAACGTATTGTGGACACCTGGAAAAGCCTGTCTTCTATTTGCAAGAAATATATAAACAATGTTCCAGGGAGACAAGGCTGCAATAAAACCTAATGGTGAACAAACAGGATACTGCACTGAGTACTTCAAGAGGTAATCCTGTACTTTTGTCCTTTGAGCCATAGGCTTCCCAAGCGTTTTGATTTATTAAAGCAACTCCTCGATAGATTTACATTGCTAATCAAATCATGTGAATGACGGGAGGCTTTCCAGTCTTAGGAAAAATACATGGCAGATCAAACAGATAAACTGGGACCTGGCTCTGTGCACAATTAAGCAAGCTGCAAAATTCCCAACACAGAGAAATATAAAAGAAAAGCAGCAAGTCAAATATGTGTTTCCTTTATAAACTATTGAAGAGAAAACACACTGTCCAGTTAAAGCTTTATCTTGAATATCAGCACTAGATGAGTAAGCTTAACTCACACAACTAATCATAGAATCATAGAATGGTAGGGTTGGAAGGGACCTTTAGAGATCATCTAGTCCAACCTCCCTGCAGAAGCAGCTTCACCTACATCAGGTGACATAGGAACACATCCAGTTGGGTCTTGAAGACTCCAAGGAAGGAGCCTCCACACCCTCCCTGGGCAGCCTGGGCCAGGGCTCCCTCACTCAAACACTGAAACAGTTTTTTCTTATATTTAAATGGAATTTTTTGTGTTGCAGCTGCATCCCAGCACCCCTTGTCCTGTCACTGGATAACAGCAGAGAAAACTGCTGCTCCAGCCTCCTGACACCCATCATTTAGATATTTGTCAATATGAATGAGATCTCCCCTTGCTCTCCTCTTCTCCAGACTAAACAGCCCCAGGTCCCACAGCCTTTCCTCATCAGGAAGATGCTCCAGTCCCCTGATCATCTTGGTGGCCCTGTGCTAGCCTCTCTCCAGCAATTCTCTGATTAATTCCACTAATTATATGAGAAAGGGTGTCCAGGATTAATTCTGCAAGACTTAACTTTCCCAACTGTATTCACTATCCTACGCAATCCATCACACACTCGAGAGATACCAGATATCTACCTCTGACTGGGGAAGAGGACTGTGTGGCAATTCCAAACAGGTTACTTTGAGAGAAACACCAAAGAAAGGGAGGCCTCTAGATGTAGAAATATAGCTTGAGGATTCTCCCATTGACTAGGAAGAGAAAGAGGTGAGACCTGATGTCCTGCAGACAGGCCAAAAAGAGGATTTCTATGAAAAGCTACTGTAACTCTCCAAAAATACAGGGAGAGTTTTGTTTCCACCTGAAACACCAATGTCCCTAAAGGTGGCTTAATATGTCAGGAGGACTCTTTTCAAAGTCTGAGACCTCACACGTGATGGTAACACACTGTGCTTACACAATCATTTTAGATGTAAAGCTACAAATAGTAATACTAATTTAAAGATTAAGCCAGTAGATGCAATTAAGGGTTAATTTACTCTAAATTGCATCTACAACATCATGAAGCAAAACACTTGCCAATAAGGCAGTTACTCCTGAAACAATCTTTCAAGCAAATTGCACTCAATTTGTGCTTCTAATCAGCCAGTTCCATAACGTGACGTGAAGAGGTCAACTGGAACTATATCACACAGGTACTGTATCATCAGAACAGAGATTAGCCACAATGAGGTCCCTAATCCACGTTATCTGTCCGTTTTACCCCTCTTGCTGTTCTTTTAAATGCTAAAGGACAAAGAAATGTATGTAGTGAAAGCTTCCTCAGCTTTCTGCAGGGACAATTTATTATCATCTTTACTCGTGCTCAAAAAGCCAAAGGGTCTGCATTTTGTGTTACCCAGTTGTTTAAAGGGAGCTTGTTTGACCTAGTTGTTTAAAGGGAGCTTGTTTGCAGTCTAAACAGAAACTAGACTTCAGCAGTTGCATTCTCTATTAATTGACTCCGGCTTGAGTCCCTTTGTGTGATAAACATGCACAGCTAATAATCAATGGCGTGGCAAGTGTGTGTACAGAACAAATCAGAAAAGAAACAAATATTCTCCATCTGTGGGTACGTTCCAAGTGGAATGCAAAGAAGAGCAACAGGTGTCTGTGAAGCCAGAGTCCCTAACGGTATTTTATATTCATTTTTAACACACTGCAATTACATCAAACAAAACCTTTCCTCTCGTTGCTAAAATGCTCTTGCCACTGTATCTGTTTAGTTCACCGTGTATCCTTATTACAGACATTTCTTCTCAAGCCTGGGATTCTCCTTCTCAAAGCCTGAGGTTTGTGGAAGATGGAAATGACCCTTTTTATTTTCTTAACTAAGGGGTGAGGGGTCCCTTCTACATAAAACCTGTCTCATTCTTCCTGTTTTCGTCATCTACATCTCCCAAGGGAGCTGGGAAACTACAAAGTAAGGGATTCTCGCTCTTCCTGCTTAGCCTGCACCTAAACTGACCCTCCAGGTCAGTTTGCTACTCATGCCACTAAGTACCCACTCCTTCACAAAGCCTCAGAGCACTTGGCTTCATCTCAACGGCAACAAAAGGCAAGCAAAAAATAACAACTCCTGGAGCATTCACTGAGTGAAGAAGTACAGTAAGAAAATAGCAGGGGCCCAGAAGGTGAAAAACCTGCACCATCTCTTCCTAATCTTCTGATCCCTTTTGCTATTTTCATCCCAATTCAGTGAAGAAGACCAACACTTGCTATTTCCAAAGGACTCCTTGGTAAGAGGCATCCCACTTTCCAAGTTCCACCCTGCCACCTCAAACACCATTCCTTATTGCTTTATAACACAAACTCGCTCGTTTGCCCATCTTTTGCTTCCTCCCTTGCTTCCACACGTGGGACTCGGTAGGTGAAGGTTTGGCTTTCTCTTTCCAGAGGCATGTTTTTCTTCACCGGGGTTTGTAACACGGTGAGGCTGCAGCAGGCAAAGCTGTGCCTCTGCCAGGAGCTGCTTGCTGCACAAGCACCTCTGCCACGCACCCGGTGCCAGGTGGGTGAAGCACGGGAGGGACTCACAGGGCACACATGTAAATCTTCCTGGTTTACTGGTATAATCTAGTGCTATCCTTCAGGAACTGCAGTGGCTGCAGGATTTGTGCCAGTAACTCGGCCCTCCTGGAGCGGAGCCTACCTCACTCACACCAAAGGAAAACGTCTAGTCCTGTAACCTCTCGTTTTACCCCCTGCACTTTCACCACCTGCTTGCCTTATTTGACTCTGAATAGCTCATTGAGACAATGAAGTCGGCTTCAGCATCCTCCCGCCCATGAACCTCCCTCCCCAGCAGCTTCTCTCCACCCCAGGTTACCCACATCAGAGGATGACTACACCTCCCTTCTGAAAAGAAAACACACAGCCCTCTCCCTACTCGCAAGCACACGCAGAGGGCCCATTCCTCTCATTTCTTTTTTCCAAGCTGCAGGCTAGCCGTAGGAGCATTCACATTCGTATTTGGGAGGGCGAGATCCCTCCCTACCCTCTCACCATCCTCTGCACTCGGGGCAGACTTAAACCCAGCTACAACAAAGTCGGCGTAACCTCATCTTCCAAGCAAAACACTGAAAGAACAGCTATAGCCCTCCTACACATCAGCCCGGGTGAAAAGAGGTTTAAGCATAACCTCGTTCCATATACACGCACGAAAATAAGAAGCTGCTGCTATTTAGGTACCGCTCCAACTGAGGAGCCGCAGAAGGGCTGGGGGGAGGTTGAGCACCGTGTCCCCTGCCCATCCAAGCTGGATGGCAGAGACAAGGGGGCTAGAGTGGCACATGGTTTGCTCTGTCTCGCTCCTAGAAAACAGCTCGGAGGGTTTTTTTCTGCTTGTCCCTCACTTGCTTGTGCCAGCCTGAAATGCTGGTGGTGTGGCGGGGTGACCCCGGCAAGCAGGGAACAGACGGAGCCGCATCCCCAGCTGGCTTGAAGAAAAACCGCTTGGGATATTTCATTCCCACTCGGGTCGTTTGAGGTAGAGTTCCGTCATTGATGTTCACGCCTTTGGGGTTAAAGGAGAGGGAAACGACCGATAACCTCAGGTGCTTATGTAGGAAAGCACTTAGCGTTTCTGATGCAAAAACCACTCTATAGCACGCCTGTTGCTTTTGGGTCCCTTGTTTCTAGGAGTTAGGATACACCGACTGCTTTCTTCGCGGCTCCTCGTTCGCCTAAGGGCGAGTGTTTAAGCTTTTCTGAGAAGCGAAAAAAAAAAAAACCACAGAAGGGGGCTGGTACAGGGTGAAGGGACAGATAAAAGTACGGAACAGCTACAACAGGGGTGACCGTGTCGCTGCTAATCCTTATTCTTGCTGGGTGAATGCCAGAGCACCATCCAGACGCGCCAAGCATCACTTTTTAAAGGGAATAAGGGGAACCGCAGCTCAGGCGCAATCAGCCCCTCTCTGCCCGGCTTTAAGAGCACGATGCCCGTTACCACGTCACCTACCAAAGGGATTTCGTAGAGCAATGCCCTGCCCGCACCCCACTTGCAAACATGCCCGGGATAAACTGACTCCTGACCCAGCCACTTCATTTTGGGAAGCGCGTTTTAACCTCGTCTACCAAACCACTCGCTACCTGTGCGGGCACGAAACCCGCAGGGTTGTGCCCTCTCAGACCTTTCCAACCACTACCTTTGCTTCCAGGATACAAAATGGGAGAGCAGAGGAATACTCAGCCCCTGGGATCAACGAGGTATCACCGACCTGACGGGTCCTACGATCCTAATAAAGCATCAGCGGTACCGCCACAGCAGTTCCTGTCGTGGCCAGAGGATAATGACAACAAGTACAATGCCAAACGCTTCCAAACAGTCGGACAGAGCTTCACCTCCCTCCCTGGGCCTCTGGGTTTCAGTTCAAGCTGTACAGCTTAGAGCACAACCTGGCAATCTCAAGATACAAGGAGATAAAGATGAGAAATCCGGGATCTCAAGCAGCCACTCTTGGGCTTTTGTTTGTTTTTAAAACAATTCTATTTGATTGGGGTTTTTTTTTCTTTCTTTCTTTCTTAAGAAGTTTAACTGACCCTTCTGGTCACCAACTTTTCTTCGCGGTTCCCTGTTAAGCATCGCTCTCCAACAACAACAACAACAACAACAAAAAGAAATCTCGGAGCTTTGATAGCGACTCTGGATGAAATTAAGAACTTCAAACCCCAGCTTTTTGAAAAGAAAAACAGATGTCCTGTTTGTCGAGTATAAATAACTCCGTCCGTGGAAAGCTCCTTGTTTTTAAGGAAAGCAGAATTACATTTTATTTAAAGGTGGGTGCGTTTAAACTGGTGGGATGGGGGGGGGAGGGGGTTGGGGAGTGGAGAGAGTAGCAGCAAAATATGTGAGTGATAAACCTCTAAATCAAAATCGACAGAGGAAGGGACGGGCAGACGGGGAAACCCTTCATCTAGATGAAAGTGTTGGGTGTGTTTCCTAGCAGGACCTGGCGAGCCATCCCTGGGCAGAGAGGCGGCGAGGGGGAGGTCAGCAAGCAGCGGGGAAAAGGGAGAAGAGGAGGGACGGGAGGAAAGGAGCTGCCACCGAGCCCATCCCCCAGAGCAGCTCTTGTAAGGGGTAGGTGTTCGACGGCTTCGGGGCTGCCCCACGGAGGGCTTTTTGACTTACGTGAGGACATAGTTGACGCTGACGATGCAGTGCGGGCGGGAGGAGCGGCTGTTGTGAACGATGGTAGCGTAGCTCTGCACCCATACCCAGCCGCCGTGCTTGGCCAAGAAGCGGTAGTACTTGGTGGTCACTTGTCCTTTCACCAGCACTGCGGGGACAAAGCAGGGAGAGCCTCAGAGTGGCTCCCATCACCTTGTTTTTTGCTCGGCCCTGGGAAGGAGGTGACACCCCCCCCCCCCTCCTCCATCCCCTCCACCCAGGCCAGAATGGTAGGAGTTGGAAGGGACCTTTAGAGATCATCCAGTCCAAACCCCCCTGCAGAAGCAGGTTCACCTAGATCAGGTCGCATAGTAACACATCCAGGTGGGTCTTGAAGACCTTCAAGGAAGGAGCCTCTATACCCTCCCTGAGCAGCCTGTTCCAGTGCTCCTTTACCCTCACAGTGAAATGGGGGAGGAGAAGGGCTGGGAACCTTCTATCATCACATGAGGAAGCGGCGTGGACAGAAACCCCCGAGGGCAAGGGTGGTGGACACCCCCCCGGGCATCCCCAAACCAGAACTAACTTCTCCCCTCGTTGTCGTTGGAAATTGGTGTGACAGGGTGGGTATCCCGGGAGGGAGGAGGGAGCTGAATTCCTACCCGCCCACCCCCACCCCGACGTATCGTCACCGAGATTTAATCCCACAAACGTGGCTTTGGGTTTTATCTCTTCTCGTTACATTCGCTGTAAGGAAATTTAACGGAAATTAATATTCTTTTTTTTTTCTTCATCTCTCCATGTATTCATGCCATAATGTCTCCCTCTTGCCTCCAGCTCGGAGTTCAGTCCTTAAAGACTTGTTCCCTTAAAACCTGATGCGGATTTTGCTTACTCTCCCCTCCAGTGAGCTGCTTTTTTTTTTTTCTCTCATTCCGACCTAGAGGTAAATCCTAGCGAACCCAAAGTCGATCCGCAGAGAGAGAAAGGTTGGGGGTGAGGGGCAGAGACTCTACAAGAACATCGTCTCCTTACGCAAGTGATGTGCACATCGCAGGTGGAAGGTGTCACAGCCATGGACGTGGTGGTAAAGGGTCTTCTCTATCAAGTCCTGGGGCTCGTATCCCGTTAGCTCAGCTACCCTGCAGGAGACACAAGCAGCAAATGCACTAGGTGAGAGGATGGGAAAGGAGGCAGAGAGGGGGGAGAAGAAGGGGAGAGGCAAGGGGAATGGATTTGGAAATGACCCCAGCTCTACCTGGAATCTAAGAATATGAGCTTCATGTCCAGGCTGGCTCGAAACATGAACATATTACTGTGGAGCTTGATCTCCGTCACGGCGCTGGGTGGCAGCGAGTGGCCCACGGCGACCAAGCCGACGTTTTGGTAGCAGCCGTCGAAGGGGGACATATCCAGGCTGTACTGACGGATCTTCAGGTACCCGCTGCAGTGAATGACCTACCGGAGACAGAGGAAAGCTCAGGGGCTGCCCAGCAGTGGTGAGGGGAAGGATGTGCTGTGACAGCGAGGGGACCCAGAGAGGGGGAACAAGGAACCCACTGGCTGCCCCCGAGCCGCTGCCCGTGGGTTTTCCACCTTCCTCTTTGAGACGGGGTTGTTTTGATTGGTTTGGTTTGGTTTTTCCATACGAGAGCTCAGCACTGATTTGAGGCCCCTTAAAGTCAATGAGACTTCCCCCGCTGCCTTAAGTGGTTTTTGGACCACCTCCTAAAGATGCTTTTGTTACTGTTCTAAAAAGGAGACGCGGGAGTGGCCAAGCCAGTTACAGCTTCGTAAGGAAGAGTACACGCGTGTGAGAGAAAGAGTTTACATGTGTGCACATGTCACGTGTGTAAGATGTGTCTATTCTATAGATAAGGCAAGATGCCATCCACGGCCAAAATATCTCTTTGGACGTTAGATTTTACGTATGTCTCCTAAATGTATCCTTGCAGGTGAGATTGCTGTGGACTTCCACCTTACTCCTCTGTTACGACGGGTGTTTCCTCCTAGGAGAAGCACAACAGATGCTGTTCTACGGTACGTGGCAGCACAACATCTCCCCGGGTCACAGGTACCCACAGGCTCTCCAGTGTTGTACAGCTGACACCAAAGCAGCGAGAAGGTAGGAGAGCAAAGGGTTGTCCTCTCCCCGAGGAGCCCTGAGCAGAGCCGTGCTCAACACCCCGGCAAACCACTTGACTTTGGAGAGCTGCCCCCCCCCCCGATGCTGACGAGTTACTCGATCGAGAAAGAAATTAACCCAAGGCTTCCACCGTGTCACCTGCCAGCTGCCACAGACACCTCGGGAACGTCGGCGGTTGGGCGAGCTTCAGTTGAATAAGCAGAATAAGAAAACCCAGAAATATACCCCGTGGGGAGCTCCATGGCTTTGGGGTTTGTGGTTTGAGCATTTCAACCTGAACCTCCGAGAGAAATTCTGGCTCGGAACCACATGAAAGCATCCCTGGATGTCACAGGACCCCGAGGGGAAGAGGGCTCATCCTTACTCCTCTCCCCATTTTCACCTCCCTCCCGACGTGTCCGTCGGTTGGGGAAGGTGTCCTGGGAGGTTGGGGAGGGTGTCCTGGAGGTTGGGGAGGTTGACCTGGGAGGTTGGGGAGGGTGTCCTGGGAGGTTGGGGA
>WBNH01002479.1:0-14006 GCA_013401255.1 Urocolius indicus | reverse complement strand
ATCCCCATCCTCATCCCCGTCCCCATCCCCATCCCCATCCCCATCCCCATCCTCATCCCCATCCCCATCCCCATCCCCGTTCTCTCCGCGCCCAGCCTCTGACCCTGCGGCTTCGCGGGGGATGGGGCTGAGGGGAGGAGGGAGCTGGGCACGGTGTGGGGACTGGACCAGTCCCTTCCCCCCCAACTCTGCTCTGATGGGGGGAGGTGGGGGAGGTTTGTATTGTTTATTTGTTTGTTCTGGGTTTCTTTTTTTTCCTGGCCGTCGCCATCCGGGCTCTCCCCAAGGTTTCACCGGAGAGATGCCGTCGAGATGCCTCGGGGCTGTGAGGATCGTCAGTTTTATACCCCTCGGTTCCCCCCCCCCCCCCACAACTATCCCCATCCCAAGCAAGCGGTGGTGCTGGAGAGGAAGATGATGAAGCCCCACACTGGGCCGTCGCTCCCCTTCCCGTCTCACCCCAAGCCCCGTACACTGGGTACAGCTCAGCCCTGGGGCTGATGAGCTGGAAGAGAACGGGAGGGATGGAAGAAAGCCGAGGGAGAGGGATTTGTAACAAATCTTGGTACATACTGGGGGGGAAAAAAAGGAAGAAAATCCCGCAAACAGACCTAAAAAGTGAAAAAAAGCACCACTCCACCTCCAACCCTCCTACATCAAGAGATGGAGGCACTTTAAAACTACCCGCAAAGTAGAGAGAGCGAGGGGAGTGGGGTTTTTTTTCCCTTCCTGGGACTGCTCCTAGTCGTGCTAGTCCCTTGGAATAAGAAAAATAAGGAAACTCAACCAAACCAAACCAAACCACCTCCTAAAAGCGCCAGCTCCTAAAAAGAGTAGACAGAGGAGAAAGGGAGCGCTTGGACGTGGGTGAGGGAGAAGGAGTTGTAGAATCTTCCCTAATAAAACCATTAAAGGGACTCTCGAAAGCCCGAAAGAATTACCAAGTCGGTTTTTAAATGAATTGTTTAAAATGAGACTTGGGGTGACAAGGTTGGGGGGGGGGGGAGGGGGGAGGCGGCCGGCGGGATATTTCGAGGAAGAAGAAACGGTGTCGGTTTTGGAACGAAGGAAAATAAACCAACCCGGTAATCAACAAACGGCAAAGGCTTTGAAACCCCCCCCCCCCCCCATCCTTTTTTTCGTTTCACCGAGGGGCTGCGGTTTAGCCATCACCTTCAAAAATCTCCCTTCGGCCAAAAAGCTTTCCCCTTGTGCTTGTGTCGGGTAAATAGAGGCAAGGTGGAAAGAAGAAGAAGAAAAAGCAACATCCAGCAAGCTCCTGTGGGATGTCCAAGCTCCTACAAAGCTGCAGAGAAACAGATCCGCGTCTCCTACAAATGTTGGCTCTGTTGCTTGTTTCCCGAAACAAGCACGAGCGCAAAAGTCATTTAGTGAAGGGATGGATTAAAAGGAAATGGAATGAAAGGGAGGGGGAGAAAGGGGAAGGTAAAAAAAGGACCCCCCCCTCCCCCCTTCCCCATCCCCCGCCAAGGTGACAATGAATTCTCAAAGACCTTCTTGGGGAATTCCTTGCCATCAGGTATAAAGCGAGTGTGGGGAAGAAGAGGGGGAAAAACAAACCCAAGCCCAATCCCAACACTTTCCTTCTGGTTTTTCATTTGAGGTAATTCTGTTGCTAAACGGCACTGGCGTCTCTCGGAGGGTATTTAGACATATGGGCAACAACTGGACTAACACCGTCAGGTAGCTTCACGAGTTATTTGTCAACGTGAGCCGCAGAGAATGTCTTATGTGACACCCTCGGTTTGGCGGGGGGGGGGGGAAACCAAATAAATCAGTAGGATACACTGCTGCTAATTTATACCAGGGCATATGAGCAGTCACCTTACCAACCCAGCTCAGCCCTGGCAAGGACAGTCCTTTTTTTCCCAGCCTACCAAGTCTCGGTTTCTTCTCCGGGTGGGTATCAGCAGCCACCCCCCCACTCCCCAACCCGGTTCCCACCGTGGCTGAAGCCCCGAGGGCTGGGACTCGATGATCTCGTGTATAGATTGTTGTTGTTGTTACGGTGGATAAAAACACAAGCTCAGCGTCCGAAAGGTGTTTGTTCTGCTTCCCGGGGTGATCCCAGGTGCTGGATAAATCCAGCGCGGGGGGGGTCACGTCCCAGCAGATTGCAAGTGGCAGTTCCCGAATGATGGGAGAATTTGGCCATTCCACAGACAAAAAAACAACCAAAACCAAACCACACACGGGTGTGTGCCAGGGCAGTCCAAGGTTAGCCCACAGTAGCTATTACCCGCTCTCTTCACCACCCAGTCAAGGGTCTGGTGCTGGTCGCGGTGAGGCTCAGCCAAAAGGCTCTTACCGCCTCTCCCCCGTGAAGCTCGTCTGTCCCGGGGGGGACATTTAGTCAAACATCAAGCTGTTTGACTAAATACATTCAGCTCACCACCTCAGGATGCCCGAGCTGCCGTTTCTCCTCGGCCGTTACCAGCCGTCGGAGAGCAAGTTTACACCAGCGAGCGCATGGACGGCGAGGAGGGGACACCCTGCGAACGATCCCGGGAGCGCACGAAGGCTCTGACCCCTGTTCTCCCCCTTTGTCCCGTCCCAGCGAGGGATGGAGAGGGTCGGGGTACGGGGGGAAAGTGACCGACAGACCTCCCCGGCAAGCCTGGAACACAGAGGGTAGCTGTGTCCCTGCTCGGATGCGTTTATTCTGGGCTAAGGATAACCCGCAAAGCAGAGAATCTCGGAAACCCGAGGAAACAGGTACCGCGAGGCGATTTGATTGAAAAAAAGTGGGATGGGTGAAGAAAACAAAGCGTTTCACAGGCAAGGTTCCCGACTAGATGGAGCAGAAAAAAAACACTTAAGCAGCCGGGTGCAATATGCGGCCCGTACAGCAGCGTGTGTGTGTGTGTGTGTGTGTGTGTGTGTGTGTGGAGATGGAGGTGAGGGAGAGAGAACTGTGTGTGCATCGAAACTGGGAGGCGGGGGGAAGAAAAACCCTCCTGGGTGTTTTTCCCTGTGGGATGCTCCTGATGGAGTTTCCTTTGCAGTATATATTCTGGTGCATTAGTGATATATTTATTGGTTTATGAATTTGGATGCGTTTACTAATTCCTCCCTCCCTCCCTCAAAGAATAAGGAGGCTATTTCATGGAATCACAGAATGGTTAGGGGGTTGGAAAGGACCTTTTGGAGATCATCTTGTCCAACCCTCTTTCATTTTTCTTATGCAGAGAGAGAAAAAAACATCTCCCCATCGCCTTTTAAAAAGGTAACTATTAGCCAATTAACCACGCGGGTCAATCTCAGGGTTGCATTAAAAAATAACCCCACCTTAAACCCACCGGCCTGTTCTTAGTAACTGATGGAACCTGGGGGAAGGCGAGACCTGGCCCCGCACCCGGCCCTGCCACCGCGTATCTGATGGAGCCCGGGAGCCCCAGAGGAGATTCAGGCTGGTTTTTAAGAGCCACAAGCCCTTTGGGTACCCTGGTGAATTGGAGTGTGCTGTGAATTTCCATCCGTGCCCTAAATCGAGGGCTTTATTGACAGAAATATACGGGGCAAAAAAAAAAAAATGCTCTTTGAGACCATTCAGAAGCGATTAATATGTTTTAACCGATCTAGATCTTAAACCTCCAAGATTCGAGCCGTGCTCTGGGTGCTTTACTCCTGCTGTTTCGCTGATGGATGGTCGGAGGAGCAGGAGCACGAGAAAGCCGGTTCTCTTATAGAAAACAAAACAAATGCAAATAGTTATCAGACATCCGATACCAGCTCGCAGATAAAACCGGTTCCGAATGCATCCCTTAAAAAAAAACGACAGAAACGTTGCGGAATTGGGGCACTGGGACCACCGGCACCGGATCGTTTTGTCGGTAACTATCTCCAAAAAAAACCTGTTTAAAACATCGGTGGATGATTTTGGTTTTGTGTTTTGTGTGTGTGTTTTTTTCCCCAGGGATGCTTGGCGGGGCATTTCTCTTGACCAACAAACTCCTTTCCATTTTATTGTGGTTTTTTTTTTTTTTTTTTTGGCATAAATGTAACGAGATGATTTAGATCCATATTTTTTTTTTCCCCTCCTCCCTCCCCTCCCCTCCCCTTAGTCAAAGGTCACTGGTACCTTTTTAGCCCTGTTCTTATTGAATACACTCTTTCTCAACGATCAGAAGTCAAGCTGGCTGTTAACGCGGGGCAGCGAATGGAAAACATAAATACTAAGAAACGCTAAATATAAATAGATATCATCTACTTTAAAAGCCGGTTAATCATTACCGACAGGCACGGGGGGGGGGGGGGTTTTCTCCTCTCCTGCGTTTCCAACACTGAAGCCCGAGCCGAGCCGAGCTGAGATGCCTTTGTAAGGCAGGAGAGGGAAAGGATACGGGGCTAGAAACGAACTTTGAAGCGAAGGAAAACTTTAAGAGGGTCTTTCCTGCCCTTCCTACCGCTTCACAGACATCTCGCTTAGCTCCTGGAAGGTTGTTTATGTTGTTCCCCGACGGTACCGGCGGTGCTGGTGATGCGCTCCCCTCTCACCTCAGCCGGGGACCCTCTCCCAACCTCTCCCTCCTCGATCAGCGGCCGAGGGCTTTGTTCGGCTGTGGTGGTTGCACTCGCAGCGCGGCTCCGCGCAGCCTCCCGCTCCCGCTTCGCTTTCCCCATCCCCGCGCTGCTCCCGGAGCCGGCGGCCGCGGGACCTTTCACCGAGCCTCGGCACGAGTGTGAGAAACGGCTCCTCACCGGACCGAGAGGGACTGGGACAGGGACAGGGACTGGGATAGGGGCAGGGGCTGTGCTGCGCTGATTCTGCGCTCTGCTGATTCACAGCATCTCAAGGGTTTGGAAGGGAGCTGGAAAGCTCATCCAGTGCAACCCCCCTGCCAGAGCAGCAGCACCTAGAGCAGGGCACACAGGAACTCATCCAGCTGGGTTGGGATGTCTCCAGAGAAGGAGCCTCCACAGCCCATCTGGGCAGCCCCTGCCAGGGCTCCCTCACCTCACACTGAAGAAGTTTTTCCTTGTGTTTCTTTGGAACCTCTTCTGTTCCAGCTTGTCCCCATTGCCCCTTGTCCTATCATTGGCCATCCCTGAGCACAGCCTGGCTCCAGCCTCCTGACACCCACCCTTTATGTATCTGTAAACACTACAGAGGTCACCCCTCAGTCTCCTCCAAGCTGAAGAGCCCCAGCTCCCTCAGCCTTTCATCACAAGGGAGATGCTCCACTCCATCATCTTGGTGCCCCTGCACTGAACTCTGTCCAGCAGCTCCGTGTCCTTCTGGAACTGAGGGGCCCAGAACTAGACACAATATTCCAGATGTGGTCTCACAAGGGCAGAGCAGAGGGGGAGCAGAACCTACTGCTACCTACTACCCACAGCCCTTCCAATCCACCCCAGGGTGCCATTGGCATTCTTGGCCATGAGGACATATTGCTGGCTCATGCACATTCTGCTGCCCACCAGCACCCCCAGCTCCCTTTCCCCTACACAGCTCTCTAACAGTTCATTCCCCAACCTGTGCTGGTACATAGGGTTGTTCTTTTCCAGATGCAGCACTCTACACGTGCCCTTGTTGAACTCCATTAGATTTCTTTCTGCCCAACCCTGCAGCCTGTCCAGGTCTGGTTGAATGGCAGCTCAGTCTTCTGAGGTGTCAGCCACTGCCCTCAGTTTAGTGTCATCAGCAAACTCGCTGACAGTGCCTCTGCTCCCTCAGCAAGGCCATTAATGAATAGATTGAGCAGTACTGGTCCCAGCACTGACCCTTGAGGGACTCTGCTAGATACAGGCCTCCAACTAGACCCTGCCCCATTGATCACCACTCTCTGTTCTACTGCTCCATTGGTGGCACCTCACCTGTGATGCAGCCCCACGGGCTTGACAAGGCAGGGAGAGGGGCCTGAAGGACACGGTGCTCAACCTGCCCCAAACCTCCTTCCCTTCCCCCCCTTCCCCTTTTTGTACGTTCATTTCCCCGGGGTCAGACCTGCCCTCCTCATCCCTCAAACACGAGGGGACCTGCACTTGGTGAGAGGCAATGGGGAGGAAATGTCCCTTTCATGTTATTTGCTTTGACTCACTAGGTTGGGAATTCGCACTCTCTGTCCCAAACTGAGCATGTGGTTGTGGGGGGCCTGGCCCTGGCAAGGTGGTCTCCTCCAGATGGCCTCAGGTACAGCGTGAGAACTGTGTGTACTCGCTGCGTCAGGCAGCCCCCAACCCCTCACCCCACTGTCATCTCCTCTCCTGAGCCTTGGCTCTCATTAACAAAGAAGTTATTCCATTAGTCCAGGCTGGGGACGGGAGTAATCTGTCAGCAGCAGCCTGTTTAAATTTCAGCACCCCAAAGAACAATGCTTAAAATAGTGGGATGTGTTCCCCAGCCTGTTCTTCGTACCAACCTGATAATTAAGGGGTCACGCACAGATTTGTGTCACTGCTTTGTTTCAGTGGAGGAAAGCGGCTTAACTCATCTCGAGGACACACTTGGCTTTGAAGTAAGCACGTGCCGTTTCAGGTGTAACCAACAGCAAGAGGAATCACCCCTTTTCTGCTGCACTGAAGCTCTGCTTTCAGCCTCCCATCACCTCGGAGAACAGGCTGGAGCAGACCAGCAAGGAGGGACACGGGCTGCGAGCTCAGGAACTGGCGCCGGTTGCACTTGGTGTGTGTCACAGTCATCAGGATGCTGATACGTGCTGGATAAGGCCAGGCGGGGAAGCGTTCCCTGCTCGGATTCCAACACGAGCTCTATTTGGTTTAGTGATGTACCTGTTTGTGGTTACAAGTCTAATTGGGAGCACGGTGCTCTGAGCGCAACTTCTCTGTCACTCCACAGTTTCGGAACCATTTGGGCGCTCTGCAAAGCCCGTTGCTGCCCCACTCTGCATTCCCCACGTGCTGAAGAGGTGCCTCGTTGTGCCTGCAACTTGTAACTGCTTTCTTCAGTTGCAGAGGAGATGACGTCTCTGAGGAAAACACCCTGGCATCAATTGAGTACTGTGGAAAGGGGTTGGACAGGGAAACAGCCCCAGGCCTGAATCCACGTTTAACCTCTTTCAGACTGTGCTAAATCTGTTGCTGAGGGGTGAAGGTGTTTCCCCAGGCTTGGCGTATGCCCAGCATTAGCATCTCCTTTTATTCAGCTTCTGCCTCACTGCTGAGGTGTTCTGTTTAAACCCTGAATTCAGCCTGTTCGTCACTGATAGTAGGACTCTATTTCCACAGCCTGGATGTAACCAGCTGAAGCTAGAGCCCAATAAAAGGACAGTTTGCCCCGCAGTGCCTCTGCTCAGGAGTGTCCACTGCTTGCAGCTGGAGGGAAGAAGCCCCAGGCCTTGCTTGCTCTGTGTGACTCCTGTCAGATTTAGCTGGTAGACGAACATGGAATGGCCGTTTCTTTGGCCTGGCAACAGCTTGGCGGTGTTAATGCCACATTTCTGAAACGTGCCAAAACCTTAGGATGTCCTGGAGTCTGGTTTTCATTTTGGCCTCGGCACCAAATGCTCCCGGTGCACGGCTCAACCCAACCGCTTGTCACAGAAGCCACACTGTCCAGAGAGGAGAAGGCTCTGGGGGTCAGGTCCCTGAGTGTACCAATAAGCTTTGCTTGCCTTGACCAGCCTCACCTGGCACCTTCACACCCTCTGCGCTTGCCTGAGCCAGGCTGTAGGGGTTCTTGACCCAGCTTTGACCTGCCTTGCAGCTATGGACTTGCCCGCTGACCCTGGGCTGTGGCCTGAGCCCAGCTGCCATCCCTGTGCCCACCCTGCTCTCCTCACTCAAGCAGTGTGGTGTGGGTCCTGCCTAGCGAGGCCCCTGCCCTAATGGCCCGGCAGTCACGCTTGGCATGTGGTTCCCTGCCCTGTCCCCGCAGCCCAGCCCTCATTGTTTACTGATGCTGGGCTGCTTCTATTCATTGTAGGGCTCCATTGACCCTTCTGCTTTCCCTCCAGGGCAAAGGACTCGCTGTCTCTAGTGTGCTTGTCTACACTCTTTTGCTTTTCCAAGGGTAGTGCCTGTCCCAGAGGCTGTTGCACTCTTGAGCGGCTTCCTGAGAGGTACCACAGACCTCTCCACGGCTGCAGGAGTCTACCTGCAGTCACAGGATCTTAGCAAATGCAGGTCTGGAGAGGGAAGGGTGTTGCATTGGCACAGAGCTTCTTCCCATTTCCTGGCAGGAGCAAAACCTTTCAGCTGGAGAGACGTAAAGAAGGGTCAGAAGTTTGGCAAGATGGGGGGATTCCTCTAAGCTTACACGCAGATCAGCCGCTGAAGGGCTGGAGAGGAAGGGATCCGAAAGGCTCGGGCTCCCTGCACCCAAGGCTTGCTTGTCACTTCTCCACATGGGAGGGTTGGGCAGGAAGCTTTGGAGGGCTGGGGGACGTGAGAATCTCTCTCCCCAGCTCGGTTTGTGAAGCTCGGGATTGACTGCACGACGCAAGCTCTTGGAGGCAAGGGCTGTGTTGACCTCCCCACCGCCTCCATCAACAGGAGGATCCCGCTCCTGCTTTTAGGGCTTCCAGATGCAGTGCTAAGCCAATGTCTAGAATAAACAACAATATTAATAATAAGTATTAAGACGCCAAGCTGCAAATCCCTGGCATAGTTTTCTAATATTGCTGGTCACTTTCCAGCATTGTCCTCCACTCTTGCTGCAGTACATTGTATACAAAGGAACTGAAACCCAATAATCAGCGTGTCAGGGGTCTGAAGGCATGATTGCATTTCTCTTTTGGTTTTTCTTATTTTTTTTTCCCCCTCCTCCTTCTTCTTCAAATCCATCTATTGAAACTGGCATCACAACAAGTAGTGGGTTCGTCGACCTAATCAACCCAGTGTCCAGCACGCACACGCTGTACCCAGGACGTTAGTAATTAGGCTGGTAAGGAGGCTGCCGTTGCATACAATAGCTGGGCTGCAAATGTTAAACCTTAAGCATAATGGGAGAATAATACAGCCAATAATAATAATAATAAAAAAAATGATGTCAACAGTGGCCATCAGCTCTGACATTTCTTTTCGCTCACGGGAGGACAGCTGAAAGGAAAGGCTTTGGCTAGAATTAGTTTTCTCTGCTTTGCTGAATCTATAAAAAGTCTACCACGATTCCCTCCTTTATTTTTTTCCCCCCTCCTTGACCGAGGTAAACGCAGCTTCCCGTTGGAACAGAAACACAGCTTCACATTTAGATGTTAATTTCAGGTCTGATTATTGCAGACGTGGCAGAAACTTTACCCTAAAACAACATCTCCTCTCTAGCCAGCTCCTTTTGTGCTACCGAAAGAAATCATAATAATGAGAAAGTATTCCAGCAGGAGGAGCTGGTTTAGAAGCAAATGGATTCCATGGCAACTCCTGACTCCACATGACACCTAATAACTGGCGTTCAACGTTGGAAATTGTCTGTGTTATCTCGTACCCCAGATCTGATCCTTCGTGGAGGGTTTTACCCTCATTTTAAAGCCAAAAAAAACCCAAACCCAAACCACATTGGGTGGTTGTTGTTTTGTTAGTGTAAATTGAATATATATCCAAGAATTAACATGAAGTGAGAGGAATTTGCCTCCAATGTGTGCTCAGGCAAGGTGTTTTTTTTTTTTAAATGAATGCAATTAATTTCCTCGAATGATTTCGGAGAGAGAAAAATGTTTGCTGAGCAATATGTTGACCTGTGAAAGGAAGAGTAGTGGAGGGTCAGCACACTGTGTGGGTGGTGCTTTTTCTCTTTGCCCTCGTTGAGATATCCATATTCAACAGTTTGAAACATCACACGAGGAGACCCAACCGAATCAGACCAGGGGAATGTTGGCACGGGCAGCTGGAGGATGGGCACCCTGTCTGCAGTCAGCTCACCAGTGTGAATGGTTTATGATCTGAAGAAGGTGGGTTTGTATCCTTCTGTGCCGTGCTCCAATCTAGGGCACACGTGGGGGCCTGACAACTGTTGCTCTTTGAGCTTGGAAGATTTGAACTTGCTGCTTTTATACCTAAATTGAAAGGAATCTGTTCTTAAACCGTCGTGGGGTAAACAACCTCTGGCTAGGACGGTTTCAGTGGTACTTCTCGGCCAAGAGAGCATAAGCTGAAATGAACCCTGGAGATAGTGTTCTGTAGACACTTTATGGCCTCTCTGATTTCTCAACCAACTGCTTGCTTGAAGGCCTCGGATGGTAGAATCATAGAATCATAGAATGACAGAATGACAGGGTTAGAAGGGACCTCTAGAGATCATCCAGTCCAACCCCCCTGCAGAGGCAGGTTCACCTAGATTAGGTCACACAGGAACGTGTCCAGGCAGGTCTTGAAGAGCTCCAAGGAAGGAGTCTCCACACCCTCCCTGGGCAGCATACTGTAGGCTTGGAGAAAAAGATACCCATCTCCTGTGGTCAAATGAAAGCTGGTTCAGGTTTGTGTTGCTCATCCCTCTTCAGTATGAATGAATGAGTGAAGAAAGCACAACTGAAAACAGCTCTTCTGGTTTTGTGACTGTTTGGCCAGGAACTGGCTTGAGAGTTGGGCAGAAAGGAACCTCCTGAGGTTCAACAAGGACAAGTGCAGAGGCCATCACGGAGAACAGCCTGGCTCCATCCTCCTGGCATTATCAGCAGGGCTAGGGAAAAGTCTTCCACTGTCGCAGTTTAGCTACAAGGTACTGACACAGAATGAAAGAAGTGTGATGAGAGATGATTATTTGTGGGTTACCACACCTGTGTTTAGTTTAGCAACAGGAAGCAAACACTGTTATCAGAGTTTTCAGGGCCTTTACCAAGCAGACGATGGCACTGCAGTTACACAGAATGGAGAAAGCAAAGCCTTCATCTTACAAATGTGTCCTGCAATTTCTAAACCTTTTGCTCAGGGGTCTTCATGAAGCTGCAGGAAGTGTTTTCCTCCTCATACGTGTGCCCAGGAGGCCAGGAAAGCCAAAGGCATCCTGGCTTGTATCAGAAACAGTGTGGGCAGCAGGGCCAAGGAAGTGATTGTCCCTCTGTACTTGGTGCTGGTGAGGCTGCACCTTGAATCCTACGTCCAGTTCTGGGCCCCTCTCTACAAGAAGGACATTGAGGTGCTGGAGTGTGTCCAGAGATGGGCAACAAAGCTGGTGAAGGGTCTGGAGAACAAGTCTCAGAACAAGCAGCTCAGGGAGCTGGGGATGTTCAGCCTGGAGAAGAGGAGGCTGAGAGGAGACATGAGCACTCTCTATAACTACCTAAAGGGGAGCTGTAGTAAGGTGGGAGTCGATCTCTTCTCTGCAGTAACAAACGATAGAACACAAGGAAATGGTCTCAAGTTGCACCAAGAGAGGTTTAGATTGGACATCAGGAAGAACTTTTTCACCCAGAGGGTTATGAAGCATTGGAAGGGGCTGCACAGGGAGCTGGTGGAGTCCCCATCCCTGGAGATACTCAACAGACACACAGATGAGGTGCTGAGGGACATGGTTTAGTTTAATGATGGGCCTGGCAGTGTGAGGTGAGGGGCTGGACTTTTCCAACTGCAATGATTCTGTGGTTCTGTAAACAGCTGAGGCTCTGTTCTCTTGAGAAGACCAGAGCGTGTGTTTTCCTAATGCCTGAAAGGATGAGGCTGAAAGATGTTGTCAGTGTTTGCCTTTAGGAACAAAGTAAAACTTTGTGAGATGCACAAAGGCAGAACCTCTCCTCGACTCGATGATGATCACACGTGTGGGTATGGCCTGCAACTGTCTCACTTTGGTCAGTTCTGAGCTTTTCCTTACCAAGGAGAACTGAGAAATCCCCGCACCCCTCTTTTCCCAGATTAGCTCGTTCCCTCTTTGAATCAAGTCACTTAGAATTAGAATCTAAACTTAAACTCTTTCCTTAATCATGCAGCTAACTGGGCTGCCTAATTTGCTTAACATGTTATTGGAGTAACATTGCATCATATTTTGAGTTTAGCACAATAGGACCTTATGTAGTTATTTATAGATCTCAGCTTGCAAGAAGCTAATGCTGGACCAGAACTTCCTCTGTGCTACGTGTCCCAAAATCTCCTAAAGGTCCTATCCCAGCAAGCACAAGATGTGAGACTGTGTTGGCAGGGGTGAGGGGTGGGATGGCACAGGGCAGAGCCATGCCAAAGAAACAGTAAGATCCTGGAACTGGGATAAGCTGTTAAATAATCACATAAGTCTCTCTTGGTACAGAGTTGCACTAGTTGTTGTATTTTAGACAGGGCAAAATAGCCCAAAAGACATCTCCCAGACTAGGGCTAAACCTTGCTCTGGTGTGGGGCCTCTTCTAGGAGACTGCTTGAGAAAATACAGTAAGGCTTAATTGCAGCATCTTCACAGCTACAAAGTTGATCAGAACTTGATATTACTGTGCTGTTACAATGAGTGATTAGTCCCTAACGAGTTGGACTTGCTGACAAATCCATGATGGGAACTCGCCATGTGTTATTGGCATCTGAAACAATTTCCCCATCAGCTAGAAGAAAGTACCGTTGTCAAGCACACACACAAGCCTCCTTTTCCCACATTAGCACTACACCACAGACACTGAGCTATTTCCATTCCAAGGTGTAAATCTGCCAGTGTGTGAAGAACTCTGTTTAGCACAGTGATGCAGAGACTCAGGGTGCAGATGGTGATATTTCCCCTTTCTGCTGTTCTTGCCAGTATTTACTGGCATAGAATCATCACACGGTCACAGTGTGATGGGGCGGGAGGGACCTTTAGAGACCATCCAGTCCAACCCCCCTGCAGAAGCAGGTTCACCTAGATCAGGTCACACAGGGACGTGTCCAGGTGGGTTTTGGAGACTTCCACACAAGGAGCCTCTACACCCTCTCCGGGCAGCCTGGATCAGGGCTCCCTCACCTCAGCACCAAAGGAGTTTTTCCTTCAACATATAAGTTTTCACACATATCTCTGGAGATGTTCAACAGACACACAGCTGAGGTGCTGAGGGACATGTTTTACTTTAGTGACGGGCCTGGCAGTGTGAGGTGAGGGGTTGGACTCGATGGTCTTACAGGTCTTTTCCAACCATAACGATTCTGTGGTTGTGGAGCTGAATGTAGAGGGCAGGTGAGATACTGAATGCTAAATGGCACTAGGTACGTGCATGTGAGCAACTCCACCAAGGCTGAAGGTGTGCAATTCAGCTAGCAGAAAGGATACGTAAATCTAAAACAATAAAATACACAGGCTTGCTATATTTTCCCTAAAAAAAACACTTGGAGAAATTCACCACTTCATCCACGGTGTAAAGCCTTCCTGGATGGATGGGTGGCTCCCTTTTACGCCTGTGGACCGACTTTCTCATTACTGAATGATCAAGTTTTTTTTCCCCCTAACCTCAGCATTTGTTCAGACTTGTGAATGGAGGCCTTCAGGGTGTGGAACAAATACGTATGGTCTGCCTGCTAGAACTGTGTCCATACCACATCAGAGAGAGATGAGCTTGACAACTGCCCTCTGTGATGGTTTATTACACTGGCACAGTCATCTCTCTCTGCCCAGCTGTGACTGGAGGGTTTACAGGTGTGAATGAACCAGGAATCCAACACTTCTGTGTAAAAAAAACCCAAAAACCCACCAAGTTTCAAACAAGTCATTTGGAACTTGCATCCAACTGTTGCTAAAAACAACTGAACGTGTTAGGAAACGAAACACCAGGATTTCCAAACCAAAGCACAAATGACAGTACAGAAACTCTTTAATTGATTAATACAGGATGCTGAGGCTATTGTCTGCTCCTCTGCAGCTGGACTGCTCTGTGCAGTCACTCTCTTGGTATGTTGCTTGACTGTGGCACAGTTCTTTTCTTAATGAATTAAAATTGTTGAGGGACAATATGTTGCATCAGCCAAGACTTTTCCCAAAGCAAGGACTTAACTTCTGTGAAAATGCAGATTAGAGGAAACAATTCTCTTACAAATGGGAGTAGGACTAAGTAAATGTGTGTGGAACAAAATTTCTGCCTACCAATTCGAAAAAAAAAGATCTGTAATCCTGTAACCTGTAATCATGAAAGACTGGCTTGAGAGCTGGGCAG
>WBNH01002478.1:31145-51552 GCA_013401255.1 Urocolius indicus | reverse complement strand
TCGCTTGAGCTGAGGCGGTCTCCCGTGGGGGAATCTCGCTTGGGAAGTTTCCTTCGGGGGGGAGGGGACGGGCGTGTGTCTTGGGGGGGCTCTAACAAAAGGGGACGGTCCTCCGTGGGGGGGGGCGCGGGGCCAACGTCTCCCCCCCCCCCCCGGGCCCGTGCACACACGGGTGACCGTGACACGGGCGGGCAGAGCTTCGCACCGGGGCGTCCAGGAACCTGCGCTCCCCCTTCCCGGGCCCGGGTGCCGGGGCGCAGAAATTCCGGCTCGGCTCCGTGGAAGGAAACTCCGGGGCGAAATCCCCGTGGGAGGGGGGTGGGACACGGGACACTTTCCCTCCNCCCCCCCCCAAAACTCACCTTGAGCTTGCCCAACTCAAACTGGACAACGTTTTGGCTGGTGGGGAGGGCGAAGACGGCCGGGAAGAGTTTGGTGTTGGGTTCCACCTGCACCCAAAGGAACCCACTCGAGATAAATCCTTCCCCCCTCCCTGCAGTTGATCCCCCCAACCAGACCCCCTCCCCCAAAAAGGGTCTGGTTGCAGGACCTTGGTGGCAGTTGGGGTGATGGGGAGGGGATGCAGGACCTGGGGGGCAGTTGGGGTGANCCTCCCCGGTTCCCCCCGCCCCACATGATCCCTCTATAAGGCGGCTCCGCCGCACGGTCCTCGCCGCGATGCCGCCGCTCGCCGACCCCGAGAGCCTCCCGCTGCCTCCCTGCCGCTGCCGGGACCGTTCCCGGAGCCGTTCCCGGCTCCTCCCGCTTCTCGCCGCCCTCGGAGCCGCCGCTCTCGGAGCCGCCGCTGCCGCCACCGCGCTCCTGGGGATGCTCCGGGGGAGCCCCCCGCCGCAGGTGAGAACGGGGGGGAGCGAGGGGCTCTGTCTACCAGTCTGTCCAATTGCCCGAGTATCCATCTGTCCAGTTTTCCAGGTATCTGTCTGTCCATCTGTACGTGTGTCCATGTGCCCAGGGGCTTATCTGCCCAGGTGTCTGGTTGTCCAGATGTCCGTCTGTCCTGGTGTCTTTCTGTCTGTCCGCGTGTCCGTCTGGGGAGGATGGGCATATTCATTTGGGCGGGGGAGGAGGGTCTGTCCAGTTGTCTGTGTTTCTGCCTGCTCACGTGTCTGTATATCCAGGTGTCCATCGGTCTGGTTAGCCACTTGTCTGTCTGTCTGACCATTTGTCTGTGTGTTCATCACGGCTCAGTGCCTGAGTGTGCATCTACGTTTCTAGTTGTGTGTCTGCCCATCGAGGTGTCCATCTTCCGTCTGCCCAGGTTTCCGTCTGTCTCTCTGTCCAGGTGTCCCTCTGCTCGAGTCTGCGCCTGTCTGGATGTCCCAGGCTGTCTGTTCATCTGTCCAGATACCCACCTGGTTGGCCACCTGTCCACCCATATGTGTGTCTACCTGGCTGACCAGCTATCCATCTATCTGTCAGGGTATGCGTCTGGATTTCTGTCCAGGTGTCTGTCCAGGTGTTCTTCTTGCCCAGGGGTCTGTCCATCTGTCTGGGTGCCCATCGGTCCACATGTCTGTCTTTCTAGGTGTCCTCTCCTCTGTCTGTCCATCCATCCAGATGTCTGTGTGCCTGTCTGTCTGTCCAGCTGTTCACTCCACTGCCTTGGGTGTCCTGGTGGCAGTGCAGGTGTCCATCCATCTGGGTGTCCATCTGTCTGCCCAGCGGTCTGTCAGTCTGTCCAAGTGTTGTTCTGGGTGTCTGTCCATCCGAGCGTCCGCCTGTCCCTCCCGGCACCTGTCCCTTTGGGTGTCTGTCCCATCTAGCCTCCACAACCACTCCCATCCTTCTGGATGTCCATTCCACCGCATGTCTCTGTGCATCCAGGTCGCACATCCTGGTGCTGTCCAGGTGTCTCTGGGGATCCACACCATCCAAGACTCACCCCATCCCCTGGGGACCCCCCAAAATACCCGTCAGGGTGCTGGAAAGTCCCCCTATCCCGATGCAACATCCAACTTCTCTTTCACAGAGGAGAGGGACGACACACATGGGGACCAGGACACTTAGGTTCTCCCCACCCACTGACACTCTCCTTCCTCTCCCTCACAGGCCGCCACGGCTGCCCACATGCTGCTGAGTGCTGGTAAGTCTCCCAAGCTCGAGGTCATGGTGAGGGGCTCCAGGGAAGGGAGCAGAGGTGGGTATGGGAGGTGGGGGAGGAGTCCTCTGTTAGCTCGCCCAGTCATCTCGAAAATGGTCGCACGGGTTCCTCCTTCCGCCCTCGGAGAGGAAACGTCATCCCTGGGCCTGGAGCATCCGGGGGTGGCACAGGGCAGCCACAGTGCCCAGGGCGTCACGGAGTGTCCCCAGCGTGTCACGGAGCATCCTCCATCCCGGTGGTGCCCCGGGTGTCATGGAGCATCCTCCGTCCATACCTGCAGTCCCCAGCGTGTCACGGAGCATCCTCCATCCCGGTGGTGCCCAGGGTGTCATGGAGCATCCTCCCTCTATACTTGCAGTCCCCAGTGTGTCACGGAGCATCCCCAGTGTGTCACAGAGCATCCTCCATCCCCGCAGCGTCTCCGGCCAGGATCACTCACCACTTTGTCCGCTCTGTCTCCCCCCAGGTTCGTTGTCGGGACCCAGCTGGCGCTATGAGGAAGGCATCAACGGCGTCTTCCTCAGCGGTGACGTGCAGGTGACAGCTGGTGAGCTGCAAGTGACAGCTGGCGGCCTCTACCTCCTCTACGGCCAATTTGCCCTCACCTGCACGGCCTCCTCTTGTCCTCACGGCACCGTTGCCCTCCAACTGCGGTGCACCAGTTCACCGCGCCCGCTGCTCACCGTGCCGTTGGCGCTGCTGGGCGATGAGGGACCTGACCCAGCTCGTTCTGGCTTGAGCCAGGCCGTCGGGCAGCTCCAGCCTGGGGATGTCCTCAGCCTGGCGATAGTCGGGGATGTGACCAGTGATGGGTGGCAGCTGTCGCAGGATGAGCGGGAGGGAAACTTTGTGGGGCTGCTGCGCATCGCCGGGGGCTGACGCGCGGCACGACGCGGCGAGGGGGATGACCGGTCAGGTTTGAGATTGGTCACCCTCCTGGTTGGAAGCTGGGGATGTCTGCTGACCTCTCTGCCTGGAGATTCCGGTCCAAAGACCCCCATGCCCAGAGACTCGAGGACATCAAGGGACACTGCAGACGCCTGTGCCTGGAGATTTGGGGCTAGTGCCCCACCTGCTTGGAGGTTGGCGACATCAAGAGACCCTGGAGACCGCAGTCCTTGAAGGTTTGGGACATTAAGGGACATCACAGACCCCTCTGCTTGAGTAGTTGAGGCTGGAGACTCAACGCTAAGAGATGTGGGGACATCAAGGGACCTTGGAGGCCCCCCATGATGTCCATTAGAGGACTCCAGTGCTGGACACTTGAGGACACCCAGGGACCGGGTCTCTGCTTTGGAGACTTGGGGTCCCAGCTGCCCACTCCCTCCTCCCCAGCAGGCCTGGGGGGGACTCTTCTCCCTTTCTAAATTATCTGCTTTATTTATTATTCAATACAGTTATTTATGATTTCCCTTGCTTCAGAATGGCCTGAATTGCACCCCCAAAAAGCACCCCACTCCCCCAAAACCCAGGAGTGCCAGTGACCCGCACACCTGGGCTCCCACAGGAGTGGGCCTGGCAGGGGCAGGGAGCATAGATCTGGGGATCAATTGCCCCAGATCTGGGATTTATACCCTCCCCCAACCCCAATGGAGCAGGGACAAGGGAGAGGTGGCACAGCCTCATAGCAGGCACCAGAGAATCCCCACTCTCTCACTAGAAAGGGCTAGTTTGGCTCTGCCTCCCCCTCCAAACAGCCCCTGATCCCCACCCTCCCCCCCTCCCCAAATTTGCCCTTGACCCCACTGTCTGTGTGCACGGCTGCAGATGCCAGATAAGGCAGCGGAAAGTGCTGCCTGGCTGAGGCCTCCCGGGGGAGGTAGGAAACCACCAGCTACGGCACCCATGCAGCACCCGGCAGCCAGCGCCTCACAGGATCCTGCCCAGATCCACATCGTCCTCTACAGTGTCCCACGTTACCCCACCTTCTTCCATAGGTATCCAGCACCCCCTCGTCCCCCACAGCCGCTACGACGATCTCATGATGCCGGCGTCCCCTGCACTGTCCCTGTGACCTGTCGGCCCCCGTGGCATCCCTGCCTTTTCCTGCCACCCCAAACACACAGATCCAGAGCCAGGCTGTCAGAAAGGACTTTTCTTAATCCAAAAAGAGAAAGAAAGGGGGGACAGCAAGGGAGAGCAGGGTGGGAGGCACCCGCGGGTGACGGGGGCACGCGCTCAGGATGGACACCCGAACATGGTCATGGCTTCGGCAAACTCAATGAAGTCCTGGCAGAGGGGCTGGAGGTCGGGCTCCTGGCATGCCACCTCCGATGGCCACATCTCCAGCCACGTGTCCTTGCCGATGATGTAGGAGAAGCTGGAGGGGACAGATGGGGCATGGGGTCAGAAGGGGGTGGAAGCTCTGGAGGGGTGACACAGGGATGGACCATGGAGTGCGTAGGCCTGTGCGAGGCACCGGAGAGTCTCGGGCTCTGGTGGAAGAGGATGTGCCTGCGTATGCGTGTGCCATTATCAGCATGGCCGTGCATCCCCATGTCCCCATCACCCATCCACTCCTGTTCCCAGATGTCCCAGGTTCCCCTGTTCCCCACGTCCCTACCGGCTGCCCGTGGCCCACAGGTCCGTGGCCAGCCCCCAGATCAAGTAGTCCTGACCCGTCTGGAGCTTCAGAGCATCTCGGCACTGCCGGTGACTCACGAAGGTCCGGTTGCTTTCTGCGGGGTCCTCGTCAGTGCCTGGCCAAGGAGAGAAGACACAGGTGGTGCATTGTCACCCCCTGCCCAACATGAAAGGGACACCCACGTGGCTGTGTCCTGCAACAGGGACTCTCAACCCCCAGGGAGCCACGGGCATCCTTCATGGCATCACCCCCCGGCTGTCATCAGCCAGGGGTGATGCTGGTTCCCTGCAGCTTACCCCATCACCATTGGTGGCTCCACCCCCCACCNCCCCCCCCCCCCCCCCCCCCCAGAGTAATACCACCAGTCCTCGTGGGTGTCTCCACAGCACCTTTAGGTGACACTAACTCACCTCGGTGTCTGTTCCCAACCAGTGCCCCCAGCACTGTGGGGTGATACCAAGACATCTGGATGCTCCCAAGCCTCCCTAGTGACACCAAACCCTGGCTGTCTCCTGCCTTAGGTGACCCATCCCTCCGTGTTCTTTCGGGTGGCCTTGTCCCCTAGCCCTGGGGTGCTCGTACCCATCTTGATGACAGAGAGGATGGTCATGATGTAGTTGTCATGGGATGGAGACTCTTCCATTGCCACTAGCTTCACCTTGTACACTGGGGAGGAGTATGTCACCATGTCACGCCCATTCCTGGACAACACCCCCACTCCAGGGTGGCCCCTCAGTTTCCTCCCCTTTCCTTCCCATGTCCCTCTGCATCTCCACCACTCCTTGTTGTCCTTCCACGTCCCCTTCCATTCCATTCCATTCCATTCCTGTCTCTCTGTGCCCCTCATACTCTTTCAAGGTCCTTCATGTCCCCATCCATATATCCCCTCCACACGCCCCAGTTCCCTCCCTGGCCTCATCTCCCTCATCATCCTTCCGTGACTCCACATCCCCCGCATCCCACCATAGTCAACTCCCGGCTCGCAGGCACGCTCAATGCGCTGGTTGACGGTGACCAGGTCGTCTTGCTTGTGCCGCATGAAGCAGTTTTCTGCGGAGACACAACCATGACAAGTTCTACTGTGGTAGTGACACGGCCCATCGTGCAAGGTACGTGGTACCCCCACAGCCACAACACAGCCCATCTTGTCCATGACGTGTCCCATCGCGGTAGGGGTGTTGACCCGGCCTGGCCCTGTGTCCCCACGTCACCTTCGGCGCAGCGGCACACGTCCCCATGGCAGATCTTGCTCAGTTGCCCACCGTCCTTGTCCGGATGGTAGAAACGGGTGCAGCGGTCATCTGCAGGAACATGGGGGCGTGAGGGGACACAAGGTGGTGGCAGGAGACACATAGGGGAAGGACCAGTGGGAGACACAGGGACAGAGTGGAGGCGGGAGGGAGAGCAGGAGGATACACGGAGACACAGAGGGACACGGGCATGGGGAAAAGATCAGCAGGAACACAGAGGAATAAAAGGACAGGAAGGGCTGCAGAGGGCATTTTGTGGAAGCCAGAGGTTGGGAGGAGAGCGCAGGGATGGAGAAGACTGAGGGTGACATGATGGGATGGGGACGCACCGATCTTGTAGTAACTGTAGACAGTGACGGCTGCGGGCTGGATCAAGCCCACCTGGAATCGCTGGTGGGCCTTGAAGGAGAAACACTCCTCGGCCTTGTGTGAGATCTGGGGACAGGGACAGAGGGACATGGGGATGGCAATCAGCCGGGCTGAGGAGTCAGCACCCCAACCCTCAGCCTGGCCCTGAGTCCAGTCGCATCCTCATGCCTTCCCAATCTGTGACCTAGATCCACCTTTTCCTGACCCGCTTCTGGCCTCATTCGTGCACCCAACTTTAATGCCCATCTCTGTCCCCGTTCCATTCCTTGTGAATGTCCCCAGTCCCACCTGCTTCCTCATCCTATCCCAGTCCTGTCCCCACTCCCTTCCCCAGTGCCATCCTCTGCCCATCCTCGTCCTCACGTCTTTCATGCCTCCCACGTCCCTCCATGCCCTCACCTTGTCGAGGTAGATGACGAGGTTGCTGCGGTCCCACCGTGCTTGGTCAATCTCAAACTTGGAGATGTACCTGTCCACCCCATCTGTGAGCTAGGGACAGGGTGACATGGTGACACGGGGCACGCAGGACACGTGACGGCACGAGGATACAGGGATGCAAGGGCACGGGGGCACACAGGGACATGGTCCAGCTGGCCGCGTGGCACAGCAGGGGGGCAGGGGACTTGCAGAGAGGTGGGGACAAAAGGGGACACGGGGATGCAAGGTTGGTGACACCAGGAGACACACGGTCATGAAGGGAAGGGCAAGCACACAGGGATATGGTGGCATAAGGGAATATGGGGACACCGAGGGGCCTGTGGGGACACAGAGATGTGGGGACACAAAGATGCGAGGTCCTGCATCTCTGGTGTGTGTCCTCACGTCCCTGCACTCACCCTCTTCAGGTCCTGGAGGTCAGGCGAGAAGCCCGTGAGCATGGAGACGTCGAGGATGGACATGGTGGCACTCACGTCACCCAGGTACCTGTGGGGACAGGGCTGAGGGCACCTGCCTGTCCACAACAGCCCTATTGTTCCCAGCAGTCTCCTCCCTGGTGTCCCTGGCCCCAAGGGTCATGATGGGTCAAGAGGAGGCTGAGCCCTGTTTCTCCCCAACACTCCCATCCTTTCTCTCGATATCCCAGGCCCCGGTATCCCCATTCCCCTCCCCACCTCCAGCGCCTCCGACGCCCCCAGTGCTCCCAGTCCCTCCTACCTGGCACAGATGGTGATCTTGACAGAGCGAAAGACACCATCCTGCTCCTTGCCTGTGGACGCACACGGGGGCAATGAGGGGACGTGGGGGGCACCAAAGAGGACGTTGAGGGTACGCACAGAGGACGGGGGGAGAGCTCACCTGCCTTGACGTCCTCTACCTGCACTCGCAGGTCGAAATTGTCACACTTGTTCTCCTTGTCGGGGACCTTGGCGTTGTAGATGGTCACCACCGTCATCGTTCCCTTGCCCACACCCTCTGCTTTTACAGTGAAGTCCTCATTGAATTTGGTCTGTGGGGAGAGGAGGATATTGGGGAGGGACAGTGACATCTCCCGGGAGGGACACGGAAGGGATGGGGCACCCTGGGCCATGGAAGGGGTGTAAGAGGAGAGGGGGACATCCTGGGACATGGAAGGGACAACAGCGTTGCAAGATGCAAAGAGGACAGAGACACTGAAGGACACGGAGGGGACAGAGAAATCAGAGGACGTAACGGGGACAGGGACGTTCCAGGTCACAGCAAGGGAGGGGACAAGATCAGCCTGAGATACGGAGGGACATGGCAGGGACATCTCAAGCCTTGGAAGGACACGAGAACACCCAAGGCCACAGCAACAGGACAAGATAGTCCCGAGACACGAAGAGACACCGAGGGGACTGGGATGACCTAGCGACAGCAGCAGCAGGGCGAGCAGCGCCGCGTCCCCACAGCCCCAGCAATGACAGCGGCGGCAGGGCGTCGGTACCTCGGCCGAGCGTGCCACCAGGGCGTTGCGGTTCTCGATACGGAAGGTGTTGGCGTTGGCACGGCGCGGCAGCAGCACCGACACGTCCAGGTTGAGCTCAAGCTCCCGCTGAGATACCAGCTGGTACTGGGCCAACGCTTGGAATACCAAGATGGTGGCCTGCAGGTGACACCCATGTCACGAGGGTTTGGGGACACTGTACGGAGCAACCCTCACAAGCCCAGGGTGACCTCCAAGATCTGGGGCCACTTGATATCACTTCTTGAGTGTCTTATGGAGCAGAGGTATCTCCCAGAGACAGGGTGAGTCCCCAGGGTTCTTGGGGTCTAGAAGTGTCCCCAGGGTCTAGGGTGTCTCCCAGGGCCCTTTGGGTTTCCCGAAGCTCTTGAGATTTCCTGGGACCAGGAGTGCTGCCCAAGCACATACCATGGCCTAAGGGGTCCAAAGGGCCCTGAAGTGACCCTCGAGCCTTGAGGGGTCGGTCCCATGGGTGCCCCCGGTGCCACAAAGTGACCCCTCAACCCGCAGCAACACCCTCAAATCCTATCTTCCCATCCTCCTTCCCCATAGCGACGAGTGTCAGGACAGCACCCGGGAACGCCAGAGTGTGTCCGTAGCCCACCTGGGTGGATCCGTAGCCACCGCCAAAGTAGTTCTGTTGGGCAAGCCAGCGGGCCACCGGCCCCGTCAGCTCCTGCTTCTCCATTTGCAGCAAGGCCAGCAACGCGTAGGACGTCCCCTCGATGTTGTAGGTACGGGCGTTGCGTTCCTCCCAGCTTTTGCCCTCTGTGGTGAGACTGGTCCCTCAGCACCCCCAAGAGATGGTTTCTTTCCCCATGAGTAACTCTCCCACCCCCGCCCCACCCCGGTTTTGTGCCCCTCATGAGACGTTACCTTTGGAAAACTTCATGAGAACTTTCTCGCTCTTGAGCTTCCCAGTCAGGGCCAGGGCGTAGGAGCTCAGGGCCACGGTGTAGGGCCGGGCCAGAGACTGGTACCTCCGGGAAAGGTAGTCAGTGGCTTTGGAGATGCTCCTGTCCAAGTTCTAGGTAGAAAGGATGGTAAGGTTGCTGCTCTAAGGGTTGGGCACCTTGTCTGGAAGCAGTGTCCTTCTCTGTGATGGGTGTCAGTTGTCCCCCTTCTCCCTGTGGAGGGCTGGGGACTGGGCCACTCACGTTGACGTGCTTCCTGCAGACTTCTTGGGCCTCGTGCAGCGCGATGACAACAAAAGCCGTCAGTGACACCTCAGGCTCAGCACCTTTGTAGCCTCCCTGTGGGACAAAGTGAAGGGAAAAAACCCCTTGGGATCACAGCCTTCGCAGCAAACTCTGTCCATCCGTCACTCAACATAGTCCAAAGGCCCATCCTCAAGCCAGGAGGGCTTTGGCCACTAGCGAGGACGGGGTTTGGAGACCCCCTCATACCACCATCTCGTGATGTATGACGGGAGCATCTTCTTGGAAAACCCCGTCTGGTTTCTGCTTCTCCAGGATGAGCCACTTCACAGCACCACAAACCACCTCCGGCTCGATATCTACCAGCTTGATGGCCAAGGCAAAGACTTTGACCACGTAGGCTGTCAACCTGGAGACAGGATGACCTTCATGCCACGTCCAACCTCACCACCGAGACCCACGCGGCGGCAGCGCGATGCTCACCAGGTGCTCGACGGGCGGCCCTTGAAGGCGGCGTAGGAGCTGTCGTCTTTCCGGAAAGCCAGTTGTTGGGTGTAACCTGGTGAAGAAGTTGGTGGTTGGCAAACACTGGGAGCACCTGGGAGTGGCTTCAGGCCAACCGTGTCCCCCAGCAGTTGGCCAATGCAAGGAGCACCCAGCCAAGGTGAGATAGCTCCGAGCCACCGGCCCGCTCCACAGTGCATCCCAGTGCAAACCAGTAGCTCTACAAATCTCCAAACGGGAAGCATCCAGATCCCATTTCTGTCAAAGACGCAGATTTCTTCAGCACCTCGGATGATGGGGACATTCTGCAACCCAAAGGAGGAAACCAGGGGATGCTCCTGTCCCTTGGGGGATGTTCCTACCCTTTTTAATCAAGGCAATGGCCTCAGCGCGCCGGTCAACGCCGAGACTCTCCCACTGCAACGTGCTGTCCAGGTAGTGGGTGGCAATGACAGTGGGTGTCATCCCAATCATGTTCTGTTCCCCGCAACCCGCTGGTGTCACAATGAGGTGCTTCAGCTTGTCCCCATCAATGGCTTTCTCCACCATGACGGACACAGGGTTGCCTGGAGCAGAAGAAGAGGAGATGTCAGGCCAGGAGTGTCCTGCTCCCTCCTACTTCGTCCTCACGTGTGCTCCCTGCCCATGCTCTCACCTTGGATGCTGACTTTGGTCTCCGACTCGGTGTTTGGGACAATGTCAGAGAGGTCTGCTGCCTTCACCTTCTCTTCCTGTACACCATCTGCAGGGCAGGGAGGCCAGGAAGGAAATTGGTGACCCCAGATCCTTCAAGAAATCCCTCAAGATGTTCCAGAGCCATACCAGGACATCCCTTCTCCCTTGAGATGCCCTAGGCTCCATGCTAGGATGTCCCTTATCCTTGAGGATGCCCCAGACCCATGGCAGGGCATCCTTAATTCCTTGAAATGCCCCACCTCCACAGTGGGACGGCCCTTGTTCCTCTGAGACACCTCTGTCCTATCTGTGGGAGTAGATCCTTCATCCTCCAAAACATCCCACACCCACAGCAGGACTTCCCTCGTCCCCTGAGATGCCCCAGATCATTCCCACGCAGCTGACACAACCCTAAAGGCCAGCTAGGGCCACTCACTGATTCCCTTCGTCTTCGGGTCCAACTCGACTATTTTCACCGTCTTCTCCAACCTCATCCCTTCAGGCTGCGGAGATGAGAGTCCAGTGATAAAGGGTTTTGGGTACCCCCCCTTCTCAACCACTCTGGGTTGTCCAGGAGTCCCAGTGTAAACCAGCAACCCCCAGGTCATGAGACAAACTGGGAGAGGCCCAGGAGACCACACTTCAGCATCTTGTCGGGGGGAAGATCCTTCACCCCTGGGTACCAACACCAGGATTAACGTGGAGACAGGGATGTCCCTGGGATATCGTGCTCGGGACATCTCAGGGATGGAGGCAGCAACACAGGGTAGAGATGCCACAAGCAGCAACAGCCACTTACCACAACTTTGAGCTTCTTCTTGACACCATCAGCCACAAACTTGCCCCGGACGGCTGCTTTCACCTCAATGTCATGTAGCCCCAGCTGCAAGGGCACGATGACGAAGGGCACTGCCCATGACGACTGGGCTTTCAGGTTGAGGATCTGCTGGTAACGTGACTTGGAGGTGGAGGCGCTGCACAGGGCCGGGTTGTGCATCAGCTCCACGCGCACCTGCAGGACACAGAGATGTTGGCCACGGGCTTCAGGTGGCCACAGATACCCCATCCTGCCTGAAGCCCAGCTGTGGGTCCCCTGCCAACCGTGATGTCCTGCGTCCAGTAGTTGTAGAGGATGGCTCGGATCTCCACCTGCTCGTTCCTCACCACAGAGTAGGGCAGGCGCAAGTCGATGAAGAATGTCTTCATCACTGTGATCTCGTAGGGGTCAGCCACACACAGCCCTGCAGGGTGGCCCCCACAGACATCAGGGTCAGGCTTACGGGCGTGTGGGGCTCCTCACATCTCAGGGACATCCCCACGGCTTTCAGAGGTCTCTCAAGTCCCATGGAATCCTCCCAAGGCCCGAGGGCTCTCTCTCAAGTCACTAGGACTACTATTAAGCTTCAGGTGATCTCCCTGAAGTTTGGGGCACCTCTCCAGTGGCACGTGGTCCTTTAAGGTTTTGGAGATGCCTCAAACCCCAAGGAAACTTCATCACATACCCTTGGTCTGTGAGAGACTGACAGCCAGGACCTCCCACGTGGTGATGGAGTCCTTCAGGTACACGGGAAGAGTCTTGGTGGAGATTCTGGAGAGGATGGGAACGACCAAAGGGGTCATAATCAGCCACAAGCCAGGCTAGGATGGTGTAACCAGCCACCCAGCCAGAGTGGGGGATTCGTAACTGATCCCCAAGCTAGGCATGGAGAGGGGTGTAGATGGCCCCTGGGCTGGAGCTGAGACAGTATCAGGGGGTCAAAGGTGGCCCTTGCCTGGACCTTCGGGAGGATCATAACTGGTGTCCAGAGCTGGACAGGAACAAGGTAACAAGCCCCAAGTTGAGCCATGGAGCAGGCGGGTCATGGGATAAGGGCACAGGGCTCACCCCAGCTTGTTGGGTGGCTCCGTCAGCGTCTCCACCTGCCACAGCCAGCTCTCTGGGAAGAGGCTCCGCGAGGTGATGCCCTCGTCATCCAGAAAGCCATCGTCCGCCTCGCCTAGGGACGGTGGCATCCCTCTCGACCGTGGCCTCAGGGCCCCGGCCCCTGGATGGAGCCAGGGTCACCCCAGCATCACCCACACACCGCCCTTGTTTTGCCAAAGCATCGGCCAGGGTTCACCCAACTTTCCCTCAAGGATTGCCCAAAATTCCCCCAAGCGTTTCCCAAGGATTGCACCAGCAGTCCCTGAGGTTCACTCAAGCTTCACCCAACCACCAACCCATCGCCCCACCATTGCCCAGCACTTGCTTCGAGCCAGCTCAAGGTGGAGCTGGCGCTGCTTCTGGTCACGGATGCCCTTGATGTAGTTGCAGCAGTCAAGGAAGGCCCGGACACAGGCTTCCCCATCCTGGATGTAGCTGGTCCGATGCTCACAGCTGTGGCCCATGGGGTTTTCTTTCATGCCATCCTCACAACACTTGCGCAGCGCCTTGTCCGTGTACTCAGCCGCTGCCGGAACCAAAATGCCCTCCTGACACCCAGTCCCAAAGCGCCTGCCCTGAGAGCCCTGGGGGATGTGGGACATTCCAGCAATCCTGAGGACGCTGCCAGGGACACCTACCCTTGGTGCCTTTGTACTCAATGAGCTGCAGGGAGCGGCGCTTGCGTTTCGCAGGCTGAGGACACTGGGTCTCTGGGGACAGACAAGACACAGGTCAGGATCCCACAGTCTCACAGCCCCAGACCTGAGGCTTCTCCTTGAAGGCAGCTGTCACATCCCAAAGCTCAGGGGACACATTCCCTGTCCCTGAGATGTCACACACCATCCTTGAAGTGCCACATCTCCACCCCCCGAGATGTCACCCAGTCCCCAGCACGTCTCCTACCTGCTCGCTGCGGCGTAGTGATCTTCACGCTGGTGACCAGGCTGAGGCCAGCATCAGCAAAGACACCCACGTTGTCCTTCCCACTGCCTGGAGTGCAGCCAATGTCACTCTTCTCCACTGTGTCCCAAACCTGTGACAGACAGGGGACAGTGGTGACCGCCACTTGCCACTACAAGGGACGGGGAGATGGGGACCCAAGAACCCACCTTCGTCTGGGTGAGCTTGTTCTTCTTGCTGAGGACAAAGACCCCCTTGTCCACAGCCACTAACCCCACGTGGGCATTGTGGTCACCCTCGATGTGCAGCCGCATGGGCGTCCCCGGTTCATGCTCCCGGTTGTCATCCTCCGTCGCTCCCTTCACCACCAGCTGCCAGGGACATGGCGGGGGGGAACATGCCCAAGCCCTTTACGGACTATCCAAACCACACAAGTGCCACCCGAGCCCCTCGGGGACCACCCAAGCCCTTCCAAGGACTCCCCCAACCTCCTCAAGGGCCACCTCAAGCCACATCCAAGTTCCCCGGCCGCTGTGAGAGCAGAGGCACACTCACCGTGCCCATGCAAGTGTCCTTGACGTCGATCCAGACGGAGTCGGCGACGATTTCACCGGGCAGCACGTAGTAGTAGGCCACGATGCGGAAGGAGGGGATGAGCTCAGTCGTCACAGGCAGCGACATGGTGACCAGGTTCTGCCCGGCCTCGTGCCGCTGTCTCCCCACGCGGATGATGCGTCCCTTGCTCATGATCTGTGGTGGACAAGGAAAGGCCAGGCTGGTGGGCGTCCGGACACGCAGCTCCCCACGGTGGGGGGCAGCTGGCTGGCAGAGGCCAGGCCCGCTCACCAGGTAGGTGAAGTATGGGACGGAGTCACAGACGGCGTTGCTCTTGCACTTGACGTGGAAGTTCACAGGCAGGTTGTCACCAGGGCTCAGCTCGGTGGCCCCCACGGCAAGGTGGAGGAAGTTGCCAGAGCCGTCCTGGCTGCGGTAAGCCTCGGCAGTCATCTGCCGCGAGGCTTGGCGGTTGAGAGGCAGCCCCGGCTGGTCTGTCTGCACCTGCAGCGCAGGGGACACGGCACTTGGTCACAGGGAGGGCGTGGGGCAGCACGGAGGCCTCGGCCACCAGAAAGGTCTTGGCCGTCGTGGTCTCTGTGACACATGCTGCACCAGTCCTCGGTCACTGGTGACAGGGATGGCCCCGACACTTGGCCGCCGTAGATGTCTCGGCCATTCTGGTGCCCCTACCCTGCTGTTCTGGCCCTTGGCCGATGGTCACCCTGGACACCTCAGCAACCCCAGCCCCCAGGTCGCTTCACCCACCCCTGTCCCCAGCCACCTTGACCACCCCAGTTCCGAGGCCACCCCGGTGCCCATCCCCACTCACGGTGATGGAGACGGCATCCTTGTTGCCTGGCATGTTGAGGACCAGTTTGGCTATGCCATCACGCTGAGTGGAGGCAAGACCTTGAAAGCCATCAGCCTTGACGGTGACACGTGGAGCTGGGGACTCATCCGGGTTCGTGACATAAACCTGTGGGGGATGCGACGCCACACAAGGATGTTACAAGGGGATGTGGCACGAGGGACAGGTCCCCTGGTGCCAGACAGGTGACATAAGGACAGACCAAGACCCCCCCAGGCCCTCTCCAGGTGACACAGACATACAGCACAGGCACAAATTCTCATCCCCAGGTCTCCACACCCGCAACTTCCCTATCCAATGCTGGGGTCTCCAGCACCGAGCGGGCTCCCAGGCCTGTGCCACCACTGTCCCCAGACACCATTACCATAAGGTTGAAGGGCATCCCTGGCTTGAAGTACTTGGGGGTGTGGGTGAAGTGGATGGTGTACGGGGACGTCACAATGCGGATGCCGCTGCGCTGGGCCTCCACCATGTCGCTGCCTGCAGAAGCCACAGGAATGGCCACGTCACCCATTGCTGGGACAGGGCTCCCAGTGCCCTCCCTGGGGAAGCCCCATCTGACCTTGGGTGGCCCCAGATGTCCCCAAACCCAGATATCCTCATTCCTGCTGTCCCCACCTCACGTGTCCCACTCCTTTGCTGTCCCCAACCCCACGTCTCCCTATTCTCCACGTCCCCACGTGTTCTCAAGCATCCCTCACCTACCCAACCTGTCAAAGACCGTGACAGACACATAGTCCGTGGTGTCACGTGTCCCCGCCGTCCCTATCACCCCTGTGTCCCCCTGCACACCTGACTCGGTGATTACAGTGACGGAGACGTAGAGTGAGTGTCCCACCAGCTCCTGGGGGTTGGCGAAACGCTGCTGCAGCGTGGCCATGGACAGCGTGGCTTCTCCATCCCCATCGATCACCTGCATCACGGCGTCAGCAGGACCAGGCACAGCCACGGGGACACGGGTGGGGACAAGGGGTAGCGACGGGGACATGCAACAGTGGAGCTCAGCATGAGAATGGGATGAAGAGGACAGGGCTCAGTGAAACCAGAACTCAGCAAGGGACTGGAAGAGGGACAGAGGCAAGGACAAAGTCACCTGGATGCGCTGCAGGGACTGGGGGATGCTCCTCTTCTCATCGTCCACCATGACGCCAAAGAGGGCAAAGGCCGTGCCTTGCAGGCGCTTCCCGTACAGATACCTGTGGGCAAGCCACCGCTGTCACCATCACCTCCCTGTCCCCACGACCCCATCACAGTCATGTCACTGTCATCCCATGTTCCCACAGGCTCTTGTCAGGTGACCCTGTCATCTCCATTGCCCCACATCCTCGTCATCCTTTTCCTGTCACTCAAGGTGTCATCTCATCACACCCCGGCACTTCCATCACCCTCACGCCCTGTCCCCATCAAACTTACCCCCTTGCATCTGTGCCACCCCCTCGTCCCTGGGAGCAGTGCATGAATGTCACCCCACAGCACTGCCCATGAGGTCTCTGACCCCCAAAATGAGCAGTTTTGGGGGTCCCCAACTCACCTGGCTGTGATGGACACTGTGAAATCCTCCTTCTGATCGATGTAGAGGAACTTCTCCTTCGGGTCCAAGACCACCTCAAAGCTTGGCAGCACTGTGGGGTGGACGCTCAATGGACCCAAGCATCTGGGACAGGCATGGAGGACCTGGGTGTCTGGGGACCTCCCACCCCACCTTACCATACTCCTTGACTTCGAATTGGGTGCTGAAGACCCGTTCTGGTGAGTCTTCAAATTTGGCTGATATTGTCCACGTCCCCATGCTGCAAGAGGCAGAGAATAAGGTGAGGGAACAAGCCCAGAGTCATCCGTGGCCTTTGGGCCACCCTGGAGGGTGGCACCCACCTGACAATCTCGGGCAGATTGTGATTGAGGGAGAAGATGCCTGTCTTCATCGGCGAGGACACGGGCACTTGCTTGATGATGACGTTGTCGGGAGTCTGAAGGGACACAGAGCGGTTGTGGACGGTGGCGTGGGTGGCTGTGTCCCCACAGGCCCCTGTCCCAACAGGCACTCACCTTGATCTCCACAATGATTGTCTTGGGCACTGGCTCCATGAGGTGGCCCAAAGCGAAGAAGCGGCAGAGCACTAGGAAGGGACGAGGGGGACAAGGTGAGCAGGGATGGAGTGAGGACATTCAGATAGGGGTGCTGGACCCCAACGGGGACATCACGGGGACATCCCCAAATGCTACTTGGACCCTGTCACACCAAGGTGCTGTGAAGGGGACCCAGCACCCCAAGATGCCCCCCCAAGACCCCAAGGTGCCACGGATGTGACCCAGCTCAACACGTCATGGTGGCACCAAGAGCCCTGAGGACACACCAATAGAGCCAGGGGTGTAGATCGGCTTGTCCGTCTGCAGGAAGATGTGGCCACTCTGCAGTGACACCAACAGCACCTTCTCCAGGGTCACGCCGGCCACTCGCGCCGTCACGGACACAAACTGCTTTCCTGCTGCCTGTGGCAGAGCCTTGGCCGACACCTGCAGCGACAGAGCACAGGCACCGGGCAGGGGACAGGCACGTGGGCGCAGGCTGAGGATAGCACTGGCAGCAGTGGGTAGGCTTGACCCTCAGACACCGTTCCCGGGGGCAGGGGAGGGCAGTGACCCATCCTGCCGGGAGCTGACACGGGGGTGATGCTGTACCTTGACGGTGCCGTTGGCCAACATGCCCTTGTCAGAGCTCAGCTGCATGCGGGTCTGGTAGAGCACTTGGCGCTTGAGGGGAAAGTCCTGCACCAGGATGGTGGCCTCGGCAGGGGCGGCCAATCCCGGCGCCTCCAGCACCACCAGCTCCTCTGTCTCCAGCCGCAGCACCGCTGGTGTCACCATTGTCACCCTGGGGACACAAGTCACCAACACAAGAACTGTCACAGAGCCCCGTCCCCCCGTCCCCAGCATCCAGAACACCCCAAAAACGTGCCTCCACAGCACCTAGGGGTACCCTGACCTGTCTCCCCCAGCACCCTGAGGACCCCCCAGGCCACCTACGGGCCTGAAGCGACCTCAGATCCCCTGCGGCACCCCCGACTTGCTCCTCATCGCTCTCCAGTAGCACCCCTGGAGGAGGCCCTAGGAAAACAGCTCCCATCTAGGCTGGAGGCCCTGGTCAGCGGGTCCTGGGTAGGCTGGGGGACCCTGGCAGGGTGGTCTTTGCTCTGGAGGGTCCTTGCTACGGGGTGTCCTTTGAAGGGGAGGAAGTCCTGGCCTGGGGCAGGGAGGGACCAGGGAGTTTGAGTTGGGAAGAGGGTCCCAGTCAGGCAGATCCTATGTGTGGGGAGATCTCAGGGTGCAGGGATCCCACGGGGGGGGCATCCCATGGGTGCACAAGGGATCCTGGGGTGAACCCCAAGGGAGAGGGTGTCCCAGAAGGGAGGGAGGGTCCAAAGGCAGAGAGGGGTGTCATAGGGGAGCCTGGGGCAGGGAGGGGGGTCCCGATCACTCACATCTGGGTACAGGTGGGCGCCGCGTGCAGCAGAAGGAGGCCGAAGACGAGGGGCAGCGCTGGAGCCCCCATGGCTGCAGCTGGAGGGGGCCGAGGACAGAGGGGTCCGGAGGTGGGGGTCGTCCCTTTATGGTGGCGCCGGTTAATGGGTAACCAAGGGCTTGGTGGTTTTGATCCAGCCACATCAGCACCCGCACGGGGGGGTGGATCCAGCCCTGGGGGGTGGGTGGACACGCAGGTCTGGGCGGTCAGGGAGGGGGGTTGGGACTCACTGGGAGAGGCCTGGACACCAGGGTCCACCTGGGTTGGGGGGTTGTGAAGGATCTGCCTGGACTCCTGAGCCCACCCTTGCCAAGGGAATCTGAGACACACCTGGGAGGGGTCTCCAGACCCTCGGGGTCCTTGGGTGGAGGCTGGGACCCACGGGCCGCCCGAGTCCACCCATGAGGGGGTTGGGCTGCCCGGATGCCCGAGTCCTTCCTCATTTCGGGGAAGGCAGCTGGCAGGGGGCCACCAGGAGTTGCAACAGAGCACGGAGAGGGGGAAGGGACACCAGAGGAGGGGGGGTGACAGGGAAGCGGGGGTCACACCAGGGGACACGCACAACTCCTCCTGGCTTAGGAGGTGGACAAGACCCTTTGACCCCCGAGTCCCCTCCTGCACCATCCCCTGGCACCTGAGACCCTTCTCAGACCCTTGGTGGGACCCGGAAGCCTGGACCCCTCCTGGGCCCAGACACAGAGTCTCCTCCTGGACCTCCAACACCTGGGTCCTCTCCTGGACTCCTCCGACACCCGAGTCCCCTCCTGGACCCCCCAACACCTGAGTCCTCTCCTGGACCCCTCTGACACCCGAGGCCCCTCCTGGACCTCCAACACCTGATTCCCCTCCTGGACCCCCTGACACCCGAGTCCCCTCCTGGACCCTCGGCAGGACTCAGACCCCTGGGTGCCTGAGCCCACTCTTGGGCCCCCCCATCCACCACCACAAGCCACGACCACAGGGGCCCCCAGGGCCACCATCACGTCCATGGCCACGAGCCCCAGGGCAGGAAGGACCCCGGCATCCGGGAGCCACAGCAGCCTTCCCGTTAGCCACCACGGCACCCCAGGGCGCAGGCGCGGCACCGGTGGCTTCCGGCACCCCCAGGACCCACCGGGCCCCTCCGCGCGCCAGGGGCACCCCGAGGCCTCCCCGAGGCTGCCCCACACGGGGGGCGCTGGCGGGAAGGAGCCCGACGCCAGACGCTTCTCACGGCTGCCGCCGCCACTCCTCCCCAGACCTGCTGGTTCTTGGCAGGGAAAGACCCTTCCCTGACTGTGGGAACCTGCCCAGAAAAGGCCCAAGACTCGCCTCCATCAGCTCCTCACTGGACGTGGTCCCACCGAAGCCCCACCGCCGCTGCAACCTCCCAAGAAGCGGCTGAGTTGTGGGGACTCATCTCCTGCTTCTCCTCTCCAGAAGCGGCTCCACCAAGACCCATCTCTGCCAGCAGCACCTCGTCCGGGCCTCATCAGCTCCTCACCAGCAGTGGTTCCAGCAAGGCTTCACATCCACCAGCTCGTCCCCAGAAGTGGTTCCAGCTGCTCCTCATCTCCATCAGCCCCTCCCCAGAAGCGGTTGCGCTGCAGGAACCTCATTTTCTGCTGCTCCTGCCCCAACAGCTGTCCCACCAGGATCCACCTCCGTCACCCCCTCCCTCAGCACCCCCTGTGGCGGGGGCCATGGAGGCATGGCGGCAGTGTGCACACTGGCTTGTGGCAGCTCGGGTCCTCCCCGCGGGACACCGTGCGAGCAGCCCCGGGGGGCAGGTGTGGGACCTGGCGCAGGCACTGCGGGACGGGGTGCTGCTCTGCCACCTCCTCAACGCCCTCCTGCCCCGCGCCGTGCCCCCCCGCGACATCTGTCCCCGGCCACAGATGTCTCAGGTGCGCCTGCGGTCAAAGACCCGCTTGGGGTGGGGGGGGTAGAACTGCCCAGAGTGGGTAACGGGGGGTAACTGCCCTGAGAAGGGGGCAGGAGGCGGCTCCAGAGGGGTGACGGTACATGGCGATGGCAGCACCAGCGTGAGAGGGCAATGCTGGGGGTGACAGGGAG
>WBNH01002478.1:12656-22880 GCA_013401255.1 Urocolius indicus | reverse complement strand
GGAGGAGGAGGAGGAGGAGGAGGAGGAGGGGGGTGCCCTGGGGGCAGGGGGGGGATGGAAGAGGAGGAGGAGGAGCAGGGGGTGCCCTGGGGGCAGGGGTGGGATGGAGGAGGAGGAGGAGGAGGGGGGTGCCCCGGGGCAGGGGTGCGATGGAGGACGGGGAGCGGGTACCCGGGGCTGTGACCCGCTCCCTGCCCCGCAGCCGTGCGCAGCTTCGGCTCGGCCAAGGCTCGCTACGACTTCAGCGCCCGGGACCGCACGGAGCTGACGCTGCGCCAGGGCGACGTGGTCCGTGTGCTCAGCAGGAAGGGGCCGCCCGGCTGGTGGAAGGGGGAGATCTACGGGCGGGTACGCGCCGGCCGCCCCCCCNATTTATGCCTCCTCCTGCCCCGGAGGGACAATAAACCGGGACGAGGCGTCGGATCCGTGGGGAGTGACCCCCCGGCACCCGTGGGAGGTGTCGTGAGCGGCCTCGGGCCTCAGCGCTGGGGAAGGGGGGGGAGGGGGTGGGAGAGGGAAGCGGTTTTTGGGGGGCTGCCGGGTGGTTTCGGGGCCGTCCGGTGTCACTTCCCCTCTGCCCTCGGGGCCGTGGGGCTGCTCCTGCCATGGGGCGTCCCCGCTGTGGGGTGACGGGTGTCCCCTCGCTGCCCCCCCCGGGCCGTGTTCCAGGGCGACAGGAGAAGGGAAACTGAGGCAGGGACAGAGGCAGGTCGGGGCTGTCAGAGCTGCAGGTGCCAAGCGGCCCAAAACAGCCTCAAATTGCACCAAACCGGAGCTTCTGGTGCCCCCAACACGAGGGGGCTGAGCACCGAGGACGGGGTTTGCTGCCCAAAAATGCGTTTGGCTCCCAAAAGTGGGGTTGAGCCCTACGGGGGGGGGGGGGGGGGCCAGGGNGGGGGGGGGGGGGGGTTCAGGGGCTCCTGATGTCCCCCTGTGTGTGTCCCCAGCGCTGTGGCACCTCCTCAGCCCCCTCCCCACACCGAAAGCGACCAGAGACATGAAGGGAGGGAGGGGGGGACACCCCGAGGGACACACTGGGGTGCTGAGGGAGGTGGAAAAGGTGCCAAAGGAGAGAGGAAGGATGGTGGCGTGCAGCGTGGGGACCTGGGCACGGCCCCTCCCTCCAGTGTCCTCCAGTGCCGGGACTGGGCTGTGTCTCTGTCCCAGTGTTCTCCCAGGGCCCTCAGTGACAGGACTGGGCTGTGTCTCTGTCCCAGTGCCCTCCCAGTACCATTCCAGAGCTGGGACTGGGCTGTGTCCTCAGCACCAGAGCTCCCAGTACCCCCAATCTGTGTCTCCAGCGCTCCTCGCAGTGCTCCCAGTAGCCCCCAGTCTCCCTCCCTGCAGTGACCAGAGTCCCTGTGCCCCCTCTTCTCCATCCCAGTCCCCTCCCAGCCTCCACTTTCCTGCTGGAAACTGTGGTTAAATCAACAGATTTTGATCAAATCAACAAACTCTGACCAAGAGCAGAAGATCCAGGGCAAGGGTTTTGCTGGAAACCAGCCAAAACCAGTTCAAAAGTAACTTCACCTTGGTGCCTGGGCCTGGGGGGGGGCTCTCACTGGTAATGTTTAACCCCCGGCAGGAGTTTCATGATCTGGATTCCCAGCAGCAGCAGCAGAAGCAGCAGCGCTGGGAAACCCCCAGAGACGGTTCCCTGGAACTGCTGGCACCAAACCGGGAGATAAAGGGGAATAAGAAACCTTGGGAAATGGGACACAAAACACCCCAAAATGACTGAAATGGTGGTTTGTGAGAGCTGAGCAGCAGAGACAGCGACGTGGCAGCAGGGGGAGGGGGGAGAAAGGTGGGGTTCAGTGAGGAAAAGAATCCCTTCTGTGCTGGTGAGGGGAGTTTATCCCCTGCCCACCGGTCATTGGAACTGGAAGTCCCGGTTTTTGCCTGGTTTGGGAGTCAGGGTTGTGAGGTTGGGATTTCAGAGGGTGTCGAAGGGGTGTGAACGGCATTCAGAGGCAACAGGCTGGGAGTGAGGAGCCTGCAGGGGCTCCGGGAGCTGCCTGAAACGTCCACGTCCCTTGGAAACAGTCTGGCAAGTGGGGAGGGGGAAAGAGAGAAAAGCTGCCCTCAGCAGTTCCAGGACCTCTCACAGATCCAGTGGTGGGAGTGGGAACATCTGTCGTCTGTCCAGATGCCGTCGGGGCCGATGCTGCCGCAGTCCTTCTGCTCCTTGTCCCTGTTCTCCTTCCAGGTGTTCCAGTAGCTGCAGGCACAGGGCAAGGAGAGCACAGGTAAAGAGGAGCCAGCCCTGCAGCAGCACGAGGGGCAAAGGCACCCAGCACTGCTTCCTTTACTGAGGACAACCCCAGTGATGTGATGTTTGGGGCTGGATGATGCCCAAAGGTCCCTTTTCCAGCCCCACCATTCCCTGATTCTGTGTTAGGAGAAAACCACCAAAAACACCCCAAATTTCACTGAATCAGCTTCACTTTGTCTTTTTTTTTCCTAACTATTTTTTTGGATTATTTCCTGTTTTGGGAGGAATTCCCAAGGACTTTCACCTGACGCTGCTGTGTTCCCCGTTGGTCCAGACCCAGGTGCCCTCCTGCTGCTCATCCGTCACTCCCAGCCAGTACGTGCTGTTGCTGTTCATGTTCTCCAGCAGGAAGCTCTGCAAGAGCAGGGAGAGAGGCCAACTCTGGTTAATCTGAGCCCCCAGAATGGGATGGGAGGCCAATCCTGGTTAGTTTGAGCCCCCAGAATGGGATGGGAGACCAATCCTGGTTAGTTTGAGGCCCCAGAATGGGATGAGAGGCCAATCCTAGTTACTTTGAGCCCCCCTAAAATGGGGTTTAAGAGTTCTATGTTGGCCAGAGTGAGAATTTCCCTGGAACAGGGCTCTCTTCAGCTCAGCAGAGGGCAGGAAGCTGAGAGTTTTCGCCTGACCTGCTCCAGGTCTGAGTTGATGACCACCAGGTGAGCTCCCTGGTCGATGCAGAGCTCCTTTGCGTCCCGCCAGCTCATGGTCTCTGTTGAGAAGGAGTAGCAGCTTTTCTCAAAGATTTTCCAGCCAGCTGAGCACCTCTTGCTGTCCAGGACAGATCTGCAGATCAGTGCTGCAAGGACAAGCAGAAAAACCCCCTCGGTTGTTTTCTCTGGGGGCTCCTCCACGGCTTCCCTGGCCGGGCAACGCTTCAGAATTGGTCTAAATCTCCAGTTTTCCAGCCTTTAGGCCACTGTGGGGTCTTTTCTGGGGTAAAACCAAGGGGTTTCTCTCTCCTGGGGTGCCAGGAGGAGCGAGCACCAGCTCAGTGGCTTTACCTGTGATGTCCTGCAGCTCCTCGTAGTACTTGTGCATCCCGCTGCGCATCCGCGTCTGCTCTCGCTGCGTCTCCCGCAGCTTCTGCCGCACTGGGGGGCACCACAGGGTCAGCTCCAGCCCCCCTTCTCCTCCTCTTCCTCCCACTCCACTGTGGTTCACCCAAATCTTGAGCTCTGTGCCCTCAGGAGTTATGACTTTGTTCCCCACACACAGAGAAATCTCAAGCTCCAAAGCCTCTGCCACGGCCAGGCACCAGCTTTGCTACGTGAGGGGCCCTTTCTTCCTCCTTGGGTGACATTCTGCTGCAGTGCCACTGCTAAAGTCACCCAATTCATCACTCAGGTGGCAGCAGCTGCTGTTTGTGGCTCGTTACGTTTGACTTCTTGCAGAATTTCCTGTTGGATTTATGCCTTGCCCTTCCTCTAGCCTTTCAGAGCGATAACGGGGGCAGGTTCCCACCTTCCCTCAGTAAGATCCTCATCAGGACAAATGCCAAGGGCTGACTTGCTCCTGTTTACACCCTTTTGGGGCTAATTGCTTCGGGATTGGGACATGAGCTTGACTGCACTTGCTCTATGCCACTACCCCCCGGTGTCATTCCCGGTGGAGATCAGAAAACAAGCCAGTCAAAGGCAGCACTGCTCTGTTAACAGATGAACCAGGAGCTGCTCAAAGGCCTTCACCCCACCCCCCCCCCAGCCTCTTAATTTACACCAAAAGGCAAAACTAGTGACAGCAAAAACACCCCAAACTCGGCGTCTCTGTCCCACTGCACCGTGGGGATGGCGGCGAGCACCTACCGCTGCCTTCGCTCTCCCTCAGGAGCTTTAACTCCGCCGTGATTTCCATCTCTGGGAGGAAAACGAAAGGACAAACCTCAGGCAGGGACTGAGGAACCAGGAGCAGCACCTGCACTTGCTACACCTCTGGCTTCCTCAGGCATGGGAGCACGGCTGGCGTCTACCTAAACGTCACTAAGGCCTGGCTCAGAACCAGCTCGTCCTTGCACGTCCCCGGCGTGGGGGGTGGCTGAGTGCGATCACTGTGGGTTTACAGCCTGCAGCAAACAGCAGGAGGAGGCAGCACGCTGCTGCCGTGGAGATTTGGTGACAAAACCCTAGAATTCAGAGCTAAAGTGCAATTCAAGCCGAGTCCCGACACCGGGTGGGCTGCGGCGTGTGCTTGGACGCTGTGGGCACGAGCCACGTGCTGTCTTTAACAGGAAAAATGAGCTTTTGGGGGTGTTTGCAGCTAAAGCAGCTGCTTCCCGGGCTGGCAGAGACCCCTGAGGGGACACTCACGCTTCACCACGGCCAGCGCGAAGAGCAGCCCCCATGCAGCGAAGCTCAGTGCCACCAGCACGTACAGCACGGCCACCGGCGCCGAGCTGCGGCCCCGACCCCGCTCGCCCCTGGGCTCTGGGTCACCTGCAGAGAGAAATCGGGGAGAAATCCCCGTTCCCTGGGTCTGGATCCAGCTGGGGACTCTGGCATTGGGGTCACAGCGTAGGTCAGAGTGTCTCACCCTTTTGGGAAGGATTTGGAGACGCTGGTTTTCCTGCCAGGATGTAAACCCCTGTTGTGGGAAGGAAAATGTCACTGGGGCGGGGGGATGTTTTTGGGGTATTTTAAGGCCAAATCCTGCCCTGGCAGAGGTCCCTGACAGCACAGGTGGTGCAGGGAGAGGAGGAGGGTGCTACCTGTGCCTCCTTTGCTTCTCTGGCTCTGTAGATCTTCACTGGTCGCTGGTGGCCTGTGGCCAGAATCCAGCTCTGACAGGGAGACATCGTCATAATCGTCCTCAAAGCTGTCTGGGGACGCTAGCCAAGAGGGAAGAAAGGGGTGAAAAGTCAGGGGGTTGAGGCCAACTGGGAATCCTGTCTGTTAATAATCACCTGGATGCTTAGGAAAGTGTCAAACAAAGATGCCATTCCCCTTTCCCCTTCAGCAAATCACCTCCAGCAAGACCTTCACGCCCTTTTCTCAACACACATGGACACATTAACCACGTTTTCTGGGCTGAACTCTCCCCTCAGCTGCAGATTCAACCCGTTCCACTGAGGTCTGAAGCTCAGCACGGCAGGAGGAGACACAACCTGAGCCTGCCAAGGTGCGGAGATGGGCTCTGAGAGCGAGGACGGCCCCAGAACGTGGACTTTCAGGATCTTTCGGGGGAGCAATTTTATCTGACCTGAGAGGAGGAACCCAACGCTTGTGGAGAAGCACCAACGTGTCTGATCAGCGGAGCTGAACCTCCGGCCCGGCTCAGCCCTGGGAAGGCACCTCGGGGAGTTCTGCTTTTCATCCACCCAAAAAAAAAAAGACCCCCAAGAAGGTGAAAAACTGACAACTTACCGGGCCTGAAGTCCCCGGCAGGTGTCATTCTCCCAGCGACAGAGTAAATCCCTGGCCAGAGAAAAAGGAAGAGAGCATCGGGGGTAAGGGGAAGCTCCTCGGAACCACGGGCGCCTCTCCTGACCCCCAGGAACTTGCTGATGCATCTCCAGGGCTCAGCACGGTGCTGACACTTGAAACTGGGGCCAAGCCTCGAGCACAGAGCGGGACCCGCATGATCCGGAGCCACCCCCAGGCGCTTCGTCCCGCGCCCTGCGCCGGCGGCCACGGCACCGAGTCGACACAGCCGCCACGGCCACCCACCGAGGACATGGGGCAGGGAGCGGGGGGCATCGTCCCGGCCTCACCTGCTTGTCTCACCAGCCGCTTGGGCTGCGCCGGGTACGGACCCAGCCAGTTGCTGTAGGTCTCCTGCTGGGCCATGCTGTGGGGGGCCGGTGGCCGCGCAGGCGCCCGGCACGGAGCGGAGCCGCCTCGCCGCGTCCCGGCACCCCCCTCACCGCCTCTGGCACCCCACTTCGGCCAGAGGCTCGGCCCCCGGGTTTCGGTTCCTTCTCCACGCCTGAGCGGCGCTGACATGCAAACGCGTGGCACAGGCAGGGCCGAGCCTCTGCTCTTCCCCGAGCCAAAGCAGCACCGCGTGGGGCAGCTTGGGTCCCCTCTGCTCGACGGCAGCTTCAGCAGAGCCGCCGGCGAGAGCCCCAGGGCAGCTGCCACGCGGGTCTGGGGTTTGGGATTCTTTGAGGGATTGTAGGTTTAAGCCCTGTGAGCGCTGAGCACCGCGCCGGGACAATCCTGAGCCGCAGGACGCGGTGCTGCGCCTCAGCGCCCGCCGGCAGGTGCGCGCACGCCCCGCTTGCGCCGCTCTCTCTTCCCTTTTTTGGGGTTGTTTGGGGCTTTTCTCTTTTTTACCTAAACCCTGGGAAAAGAGCGTTTCCCCCGCCCCGCGGCCGCGCCGTTCGAATCTCGACTCATTCCTTTGGGTTTGGGGTTTGTTTCTTTGTCCCCTGACGAACCAGCCAAACGGTACCAAACAGCCCCGGAGTTTCCTGCTGCCCCCCAGTGGGACCCCCTCAGGCTGCTGAACGCATCCCACCACACCGTGTCCAGCCCTGTGTCCCCCCACAGAACTTTGTGTTTTCAGCCTGTGCTGGGCTGTGTCAGGTTTTTACTGGTTTCCACCCGTTTTTGAGCCGGGCAGCGTTCAGCAGCCGCGCTCACAGATCCAGAGCTCGGCCTCGAAACAGGCCACGTCGTTCCAGCGGCCGCTGGAGTAGATGGTGGCACAGTCCTCCCCCTGGCTGCCCACGTCGTTGGGTTCACCGTTGTTCCAGAACCTGAGCAGGGAGGGGAGGGCAGCTCTCACCCTTCCCTCCTCCCCCCCGGCGCGTTCAGGTGCCAGGGCAGCACAGACCCCAGTGCCGTGCTCCTGCAGCTCTCAGCCGGGGCAGAGGGGGCGAGTTAAGGAGGGTGCAGTGGCCTTTTAGGGGAGGGAATAAAAGGGGCCAAGGGAGAAGAGAGGTGAGTTCCTGGGGACAGTTTTCCCTCTGAGGAGGCTAAAAACGTACGGGAGAGAGAGGGAGCGTCCGTCTGTCCACTGCCAGTCACCTTCTTGGTGCCTGTCAGACAGGCCCAGCCAGAACTTCTGATTCACCATGATGTTATTCGCCAGGAACTTCTGCAAGTGCAAGGCAGGGGGTGAAAGCCAGTTCCAGAGAGGAGCCCATCCCTCGCAGGGAATAACTGGGGTGGGCCACAGGCATGACAAAAAGAGGCCCCATTTCCCATCGAAAAAGGTGCTGAAATTCCTAACAGCTGGAGGAACGAGAAGTTTGCTTCAGAGCCAAGGGGCTTTGTCAAAGCTGTGTTGGTGGGAGCAGCCTCCTGGGTGGGAGGCAGCTGTTGTCTACACTGGGGTAGGAGTGTCAGCTGGTGCACACTTGGGGTTACATTTCCATGAAAACACACTTTCCAGGGATCTTTCAGCTCACGTTTTCCTGCTGAGAGTCCACGATGGCCAGATGGGCACCGAAGCCGGTGCAGAACTCTTCAGCAGCCAGCCAGGGCTTGGCGGTGGTGGAGAAGAAATAGCAGGTTCTGTCGAACTGCTGCCAGCCAGAGGGACACCTCGTGCAGATGATTTCTGAGCCAAAGCAGGGAGGGGAAATGGAAACAAAACCCCAACGATGTGTGGGTGCACACAGCGAGACACCCACGAGCTCACCCCCACCACCAGCACATCCCTCACCCGAGAGGTTGTGTGTCTGCTGCAGCGCCTCGTCCAGGAGCGCTGCGAGGTGCCTCTGCTCCTGCCTGGCCTCCGACAGCTGCCGCAGCACCGGCTCCAGCGCGTCCCTCTCCTCTGCCAGGGAGACAGTAAAAGGTGATTGCTGCCACAAACACCTTAAAACACCCCCATTTTGTTGTCTCGCTTCCCTTTTTTTCCTTCCCATCGCGGTTTACGCCGTGGCTTTTGCCTTGTGTCTCCCTGGGACAAGTCGCTGCTGTGTACAACTCAGGCCCCTGTCACGTTTATCCAGAGGCTGAAAGGGCCCTTTTCCTTTAACATTGCACCCGCTGATCCCCAGGCTCATGGAGGTCAGGCTCTTGCACACGTCAGGGATCTCTGTAGCACACGGGAGCACACGGGGCCCTCACCCAGGACACGCAGCCCATGCGCCAGCTCCTCCCCGCACTGCCACCTCCCACCACACTCTCTCCACTGCTTGTGACACTGGGAAGAGAACAAAACCCTCTGCTTTTGACCTGGACTCGACCCTGCACCCAGCATCTGAGACTCCACAGGGCTCTTTCCCCCTTTGCCCCGCGTACCGTTCCGGAGACGGCCTCGCAGCGCCTCGAGCTCCACAGAGAGCTGCTCACCTGAGAGCAAAAGGAGAGGAGAAAGCTCAAAACAAGCCTGGACCTGACAAAAAACCTGCCCTTTGCCTAGAAAAAGCACTCTGGGAAGCTCAGAGGGAGCACTTTGTGCAGGTGTCAAAGGTGCAGGAGGCAGGGTGTCGTACCGAGGGTGCCCTGGGTCTCTGACAGGTTGTGCCTTGCCGTCGTGTGGCTGCTCTCACTCCTCACCCGGGCTTGCTCCAACGCCTCCCACACGGCAGACACTGCAAGAGGGAACGAGAACGCTTGCCTTTGCTCCCAAAGGGCTTTCGGTCCTACCCTCAGAGCCACGTTTTTGCTCCACCCGCTGGTGTTTTCCCCCCCAAGCCACGTTCACTGTGCCACGTGAGCACGCGCAGCGCGGCGTTCTCACCCCTCTGGAGGTTCACGACGGTGAGAGTCATGAAGAGCACGACGGTGAGGGCCAGAAGCACGTACAGCAGCGTGATGGCTCTTTCAGGAGACAGGGCCAGGGGGGACGGCACTGCCGGGAGCAAAACGGGCCCAGTCGGCACCAAATGACTCCCCTGGCAAGGGGAGGAAGAGGAGACTCCCCAAAGGAACCTCTCCGGGGACTTCACCTGCCTGTTCTCCACCCTCAAACCTCTTTTTTTCCCTAGATTTGGGCCAAAGGGAGGAACCGGGTGTCCCAATCCCAGAGAAAGACCAGTGCAAAGAGCTCGAGTGGGATGCCTCTGCGGCCCCAGCATCCCCGATACCTCCTTTCCGTGCTTTCCTCTGCCGCCTCTTCTCCAGCTCCATCCCCTCCACCAAATCCCACGTCTCGTAGGCGCCGGCGGCTCCTTCGCCTCCTGACATCTCGGGTCCTCGTTCCCCCTCGGCATCCCCCCGGATTTAAGCGCTGGGGAAGCGACGTCATCTCAGCCTGGGAAGGGGAAGGAAACCGTTTCATAACTCTCATTTCCAAGATAAAGGAACCAAAAAAAAAGTGCAGAGCCGGGAGTTTTTTTGAGCTGTGGCCACACGCCGCGGCCCCTGCGTGTTCACACCCAGCGGCTCTGGGTACACAGCACACCCGGCCCAGCCCCAACGGGGCACTTCTGGGAAGCCTCCTGCTGACAAGGCGACTCGGTCACCCTGGGTTTAGCTTTCTAAGGGTGGGGGGGGGTGTTTTTTTGGGGTTGGGTGTTTTGTTGAGCGCTTTTGAGGTCGTTTCCTGCTGCTGCTCAGGGCTCCGAGCCCGGTGTCCCCTGGGCTCCGGCAGAACAGCAGCGAGAACCTGCACCCACCCCCCGGCAGCGACTGATTTCAGCTGCATCTCAGAGGCGCCCCGAGAACAGCGAATGCCGACAGGAGTCCAACGGCCCTCGCTCTGCTTCCCCTGGTTTCAGGGTGAGAAACTTCCCCCTTCGCCCGATTCCGCCTTTTCTCATCCCGGATTTGGGGGAAGTTGAGGACAAAGCTCCCTCCACGGTGGCCACTCGTGCCCTCGGGGCTCCAGCACTTCCCCAGGGCGAATGGGGGCTGTTTTGGGTCAAAACGCTGCGAGTTCATTCCCCATCAGCATCCCCGGGGGGTGGGAACTGGGCTCTCAGTGCCCCCACATCCCTGTCCCTGGGGACCACGAAGGTGTCCCGTGGGATGAGGAACCCTCAGCCCCACACCGCATCTTACCACAGAGCTGCCCTGAGCCACACTCAGCCCGGCCCCGAGAGGCTCCCGAGCCCT